>JAPYZS010000496.1:0-49672 GCA_030522925.1 Trissolcus japonicus
TTTGATGGAAAAATGACTTAAATCTTGACAGACAAAAATTTGTATAATTAATACTTTTTATCAGTATTTTCAAATAACTAAGTATGTATCTTGTAAACGCTAACCAAGACATCAATTTACAACATGATATACAATTTTAAAACAAAATTTGCTTAAGAAATAAGCATTTTTAGATTTTGAACGACAATTTAAAAAAAAAACTTAACATGACTTAAGGTGTTTTTCCACGAACCGACTTAATTGAAAATGAATATGTAGACGTAATTTCGATAATTATTATCCTTATCCCACCTGCCACGATTACCTCAATTGCCCTAAAAAATAGTAGTTAATAACAAATGTAAAACTTTAAATGAATTTTAATTTTTGGTTTTGTATAAATAGAGTTTATACTATATTGAACAATGGAGAACAAAATTAATTATATACTCCGCAAAACAATTAGCCACCACACCCCAAAAATTTCGCATTTTTAAACTGTTAATATATTTTTGATCCATTCCATCAGAAAAAAAAAAAAAAAAAAAGGTTTTTTACACCAAATTAAACCTTGGAACCTTAACTTTGACATTCTTTATTGGACAAAATTTTAACATCGCAACAGATAGCGCAGCTGTCCAATGTTTCGATGAAAGAAATTTCGCAAACTTTGAATCACTGTAACAACTACAATAGCCTGTAGACGCGTGTTTCTTACAGCGGAAATGTAAATTTCAGAATCTCCTGATTATATACAAAGAAAAAAACATTATAAATATTGAAACTTTTGAAAGTTATAGACATTTAAAAAAAGTGACTTTTTTTAATCTTTTGTCCATAATATTGAATAGATTCAAGGAAAATGATTAATATTTTTTCAAATTGAAGCTGAAAACATCAGCTTTTCAAATTTTATGCTGGGAATTATTTTTGTATTGCAAATCAAAATTTTTCGCAAAAGCAAAAATACTTGAATTTTAGGGGGAGCGCTAATTGTTCTGCGGAGTGTATCACCTAATTTATTAAACAAATTGAAAATGAGTATATTGAAATTTATTTACACAACAAATTTAAATACACAAAGAGTTGAACAATTGCGATCGTAATAAATTGTTTTTCGTTTACTGGTCACGATCAAAAAAGAGGAAAAAGTGTACGATAGGAATTCGCAAATCGTAGATATTTTTCCTGTTATTCGAATAAATTCTTTCAGACACCTGTTTATGTTTGTCAAAAATTCATAGTTTTAGCATCAGACGTCATTTTACCGAGCCAGCAGGTACTCCACACAGTTCTGGTTAAATAAATTCACTTTACGTCCTGATCTGCTTGTCAGGTGCATCTGTGTTCTGGAGTTGCATATGCGACCATCGTGCTCCGCTTGCAGTGTACGTGCCTCGTAAAGACTTGCGTATAATTTTACGATTCAATTCGTGGATATAATTAGCGTGCACTTTTAAATGATCAGATTATTCAAAATGCGTACAATTAATCTAATGACATGTCCGTACCGATCCACAAATTTCATACACAGTTTTTCAGACATCTTTCCTATATTTATAACCCCATGATGATGAAATAATTCGATGCAATTTTTAAAACAAAAACCTCAAATTGCTTTCCATCCGTTTTGTTTCCACGACGAATAAAATTTGTTGGACAGTCATAATTTTTCACTTGTTTTCGTACTAAAGTTATACCGAAAACAGTATAAAACTTTTCAGAGGTGACCCGCAATTTTCAACAATTCAACAAAATTCAACCAACAATTTTTAAAATATATTTCTTTAGTTTTGTTTTCTATTTATTTTTCGAATTAAATTTTCACTTGTTTTAGATAAATAAAATTTACGTGATAAAAGTTGTCAAAGCCTTTCAGAGTGAAATTGAATCGATCATGGGCATCGAATTATCGTAGAAAACACCTTTAACCGTTTTGGTAATTCGGGGAAAAAATAAAAAAAAAAAAAAACAAGCAAGATTGCATGCGACTAGTTGATAATTATCACAGGTGATGCGTGGCTTGATCGCAGTCCCAGTAGCTTTTACCATTGTTCAACGCACGAGCTCGTAACATGCTTGAATTGCGACGAATGGTTGAATCGATGGTTAGGTGGAATCGAATTTGAAACGTTGCTCGGACGTGTGTATCAGTTCGTACTTTGAATCCATAACGTTCGTTAGCCGAATGCGAAAATTATTCGCATAATTTTTGCACAACGTTTAACGTCCGCGGTGACCATAACGGCGTAAATATAATGATAATTATCGCACCGGCCGACACATTCGGACGCGTATTTTCTAATACTGGTTATGACTTTGGTCACGTGCTCACTGATTGGTCACGTGTGGGTAATTAAATGCAATTGTCCTGCAGCACATTGGCAAACATTTTTGAGGGATTTCAGGATTTACGAAAAGCCCTTGTTTGAGTGTGTCAGTACAATTAGCTTCGATGCTATATCGATTCGGCAAATAGATTTTTGTCAAGGGGTCATAAACAAAGTCTATAAAAAATCGAATTAAACTTTGTTGAAAATTTTAAATGAGTTTTTTTTCATATTATCTTCGCTACTTGAACAGGACATTCAATTATGTAATGAATACAGAAAATTTTGTCAGAATGACGATCGAAACTGTAGATAAAATTTCCCTTCCAATAAATTGAAAAATGTAATTGAAAGATGTTGATTAAATCAAATGAATGATATCCATGGAAATTCATAAATTTAAAGTTTGTCGGTAGTCGGTTGGAAAATAATCATTCGAGAATTAATATGAATCACAATTTATACATATTATTAATCGTGTGGATTATTATTTTAAAACAGATATTGAAATGTTACGCGTTTGAGTGAAAAGGATCATATATTAAACCATACATAAAACATATATTGACAATATATTATTTCAGAAATCATATATTGGCCACGTATTGACAATATATGGCCAATACATTGACCATAAATAGACAATATATTGCCAATATATGAACAATATATTGATTGTTTTTGAAAATTACTAATATATTGCCAATATATGTCCATATATGAAAAATATTTAAAAATATATGGTCAATATATGATTTGCTAAAAATAATATATTTCCAATCTATTGATAATATATGGACAATATATGATCTTTTTTACTAAGGATAAACATATAAAAAATAAATATGAAAATTGTACTATCTTGCTTGTGAAATATCTTTTTATTGTTTCTGGTTTATACAAGTATATACACACGTTGATTTACAATTATAACAGCAGTATTTTGTAGACAGTTATTTTTTCATATTTTCTTTATCTTGTTGACAATGAAATTTTCGGTTACAAGTGAACTTAAAATTTATTTTCCGAAAAACGTTCGAAGTACAAGAAATAATTCAAAAAACTGTCACAAAAAGTTTGTTAAGGCGAAAGTTAAAAGACATTCCTTCATATTATTTAGTAAATTATAAATTATAGTTTAAGTGAAAAAGAAAATTATTACAATTATCATTCGTGATCTGTTATTTAAAACGCAGTTAGTTACCCAAGATTCGAGTTTATGACCAAGGCTCGCATGGATGCAGCGCGGTTCTACTTAAGGATTCCTTAACTTTGGATTAACTTAAGGCTAATTGGCTTAGAAGTTGTTGGTTCCAAGCAGCATGGTATCGCCGTGAGCTGTTATTAGTATTACATATCGGATTAGTATATCAGTTTATTAATAGAGTCCTATCCACTGATGCGTGTAAATTTTGTTCTTATTACTAGTTTCAAGAGTCGTTGAACATGTCAAACATAGATTACTATCTTGATTGGAGTACACCAAACCACCGAATTCAAAACAAACCATATCTTCTCGTTTGCATGAGTACGATCAAATTAAATTCCTCCCAATTACACAGACATGGTGAGCAACTAAAAAACAGGTTTCATTAAAAATTATTGTTTACCATTGTTGTGAAACTGTATCTTTTTTTCAAAAAGTACATCCGAAATTATTAAAAAATCACTAATTTTTAATGCAATCAAATATCAGTCAAAAATATTCTTCAATCTCTGAATTATTGATTCGCACATCGTGCAATGAAACAGTTTGGCAAATTTTCGAATTTCATTTCGAACCAGTTTGTTGAATATAAAATTTTCTGATTATATAAACCCAATGAGGACAAATTCTTCCTGCTAAGTATAGGTCAACTTAATTATAATTTTCAAACAAATTATCGTTTTTCTTTGAATATTTCGACAGACATTGAGAATTCCTTTGAAAAAAAAGTTATGAAAATTATAAGCCAATTATTCAAAAATTGTTCTTAAAAAAGGTCTTTTACAAATATTTCAATTTGAAAAGGGGACAAATGGGCCTCTCGATGGTTCTAGTGTTGGACATAAATTTAAAAAATTGTTTCCCAAAAAATTGCTGAAATTTTTCAGCAATTTCACGACACGCGAAATAAAATTATCGCTGCTTCCCTCGCTGTAATGGTTGCAGATCGTGCAAGTTTCGTCGACAACGAACCAAATTTAGTAAAAAACGGTTCGCCTGTCACGAAACCCGTACGTCTACGTCCAACGTGGTTATCTTCATCAGTATCTTCTTTGTTCGTAGTTGCGTTTTTCCATTGCAAATGTCTCTCCTTTGATCCGTCATGCAAACAATTAAGCCTGAAACATACAAAAAAAAGGACTCATTGAATAAGCGAATTTCCTGCGTCACTTCAAGTCGTGAATGGAACACGTGTGCCACTTTTTTTTTCCATTTTATCCAATTATTTTGCAAAACTGCTTGTATATTATAGCGGTGTGCACAAAATCTATGCGAGAAGACTTTCGTCGGATGCTAAATAGTATGTTGACGTGTGAGATTAGCATTGAATAGTGGTGCGATTCTGCGGAATAGAGAGGCTTTAATTACGTCTTCTTTACAGGGTGCTGTGCAGTGCAACGTCATTCAAAGTAGATGCGGACATAATTAACGCTAGGGGCAGGAAGAAACGGTTAGCTGATAAACTGCAAGGAACGAACACAAGCCAGATAATCCGCAATAATGTCTCCAATAAATTGGGCAACAGTTTATTTCACATTTATGCTAACTAGGTAAGCATTTATAACGAACAAAATTTTTATTTATCAATTATTAGTAATTTAAAAAGGTAGCATTTTTGGAAAATGGTAAGAAATATTGATAGTTTGAGAAACGGGTCAAGTGACGGGCACCTCGATTTTGGATTTTTATTTTTACTATTCGAAATTATGCAAAAATCAATACTTAACGTCACAGATTACAATTTTATGGAAATAATCATAATATATTATATTTCATATTTATTGCTTTTGTCCAGTATAAAAAAAACCTTTTTAAATTCTGTTGATTTCTATCAAGATTGAAAAAGTGTACTTATGTAATAACCATTTTGAATTTGTATAGTATGAAATTTCTCAATATTCGAATGTTATTAAATTTTTATAATAAACGTATTCAACCATTCGGATGGTGCAATTCCGTTTTCAGACCGATGGGTTGGTCTTGTGTTGTATAATCTACAAAAGTTTGCGGCAAAGGAAACTATCGTATGGCTGATGACAAGTGATCGCCATATGCAAAGTACCGACTTGCTTTGTATTGTAATATTGTTATAGAACACCGCATCCGTTTGCTCGATCTAACGCCTTCCAACGGACTCCACACACGAATATTATCTGATGATAATAGCGAAAAGTTTGAAATTCAATTCTAGTTCGGCGCAGACGAACAACGAAGATTACGTAAAAAATATGCATAAAGATTTCAAAGTATCTTATTTATCTCACGTTTCTAACCAGTTTTGCTATAAATTAATCATTACTGTGACACTTTTATGATTTTGATATACAATCTGTTTTCATCCCCATTTAATAGATAATTTTTTTCATAATTCATCCTTATATTATATAAGATCGCAAAGTTTTCAGCTTGATTCATTCTCAGTATTATTCAGCGCTAAACAGCTCTTGAATGTAATCACTACTTTATAATAATGTTGTATTTTAAAAGCACCGGTTTAGGTCTTTTCGTTGTGTACAAAGCTTACCATGCTTTCATTCTATTATCATTCATTCACGTCGCTATTTTCAATTTTGAAAGTAACTTAACTTGCTATTAATTGTTACTTTTAATTACATTAATTATTATTATTAATTAATCATTTCTTAATTATAATTTGAATCCTAATTTAATCGTTATAGAACAAAAAAACAACAGAATTGTTCCTTATCAACAAAATCAAGTCAATTGAAACAAAAAAATAGTGAACTAACAAACGAAAATAAATAATAATTTATAAATAATTAATAATTTATAATAATTAATTAATTTTTGAATTTTCAATATTATATCTCTACGGATGGACTGATGTTACAAAAATGTGATTTCATAGCCTGCGGATAACCACCGAGGTACTTTTCAAGGCAGCTTTTTTTTTTCTTAAGCTTGTCATATTCATGAAAAGATTTTGTACGTCCCACATTCGTCTCTTCATTTTGCAGACCTCTACTGCCATTATAGCGTGCACTGCAACAATCACGCTGTCCTGATTGAATTCACAAAATATATCGATGCCCTTTGAACACGAATGTTATACCGTTAACTTTTTTGAAGTAATCAAACTCTTGTGATCAATGATAGAAACAATTTTAATATCCAAAGGCCTCTCTCGTGGTTCGTTTCACAGACGAAGTGTTTTTGTTTTTATATGAAAGTTGGTTTTTACATTTTTAAAAATGATTCTATTTTTTTGTTGATCTTCATATTGAAAATACAAAAAACATGCCGAATTTTCGTTTGAACATCGATAGGCATCTATCTGTGTATTTTCAAGTAATCATGAAATTCGTGAAGATTAATTCTGTGTCTGTGAGGAAAAACATATTTTACGTTGTTTTTTTATCTACTTCTATAAGACGAACTCAAAAAAGATTAATTCACATGTTTTAACATTACGCGGAACTCTAATTTTGTTTAGAAAAATGTTTAAAGTTTTATTTTTCAATGTTTTCAACTGGTAGTTAACTGGATTTTCCGCACAGGTCACAGAATTGAAACGTTTGATATAAAAACTTCTCTTCCTACAACAAATGTTTGCTTTTAATTTTTTCAGATCATATTTCTTTTCACTCATTCAGATTACAGATACTTTTTTCAGATTACAAATCATCAATTTTTTTCTTTTCCCCGAATGTTTTTCTATTCACAGATAAATTTCTCTTTCATTAAATCTCTGTTCGAAACCTCTGCGTATGAGCTCACCCAAATATGCATTCACGTGTGGTTCAGCATTCAAGTTCTGTTTCAAGGTGCATTAGAAGTTGTTATTCATCCATGGGACGGTTGATTATGCAACGTTTAAATTAAGCAGTCCAGATGAAATGCACGAATAAAAAAAATAAAAAAGAAAACGCCCGTATGAAAATTCTATCAGTTGTTTTGGCAAGTTTATTTGCATATTTGTTATTGAAAAACAAATTTTAACAGGGACGCGACGCTGATTGGCATTAGCAAACTGATTAATACGTGGGTCGTGTACACGATTGACAGTTCTTTCGCTAATTAAAGATACCCTCGTGCGGCTAATCGTGATGACGTATAAGCCAGGTCACTCAGGAAATGCCTGGACTGACGCGCCTACGTTCACCGAGCGTCGGCAGACAAGCACGTATATAACAAATAATTGAATTCTGACCTAAAATGTCAATAACCATGTAAAATTATTACGCGATGGCGAGAAAGCATGAATCAATTCGATAGCGAATAAGTGACACAGCGGAGGGAACAATGCGCGCACCGAGAGACGAATGGATGGATGGGCCTCGCGCAAACGCGACTTTAACCGAGTTAACAAACAACTCATTTAACCGAATTAGGGTCCCGAGCGTCGCTTAAAACAGGAGAAATAAAATTACGTTTTCAGTCGGAAGGGTCGCTCCGAGATGGGGCAAAATGGGACGCGGGGTGGGCTGATTGCATCGACCTGGCGCGCCTGTCACACGCGCGTCTGCCAGACAAATTCACGATTTCCGCTTCTGGAGCCGCATTCCCAAATTGAAAAATAATCAACGATTTGGTTACATGCCCATTAATCGCTTTCTCAAATATGATCGAGGTAGTGTCGAAACATATCATCAGTCAATTTTTTTTCTGCCTCATAACCGTTACACAGTGAACGAAATATTGTATTCCATAATTCCTGTACAGACTGTACATCCATAAAACTGCTTCCAATTTGAATTTCATTGTTCATGTTAACTTGAACTTAAACGTTGTATTTGCAGATTGATTTTTTTTTAGATTTCTTGTTTGTGTTTTTTCTCCACTATCAAAACTAAAAAAATGATCATAATGTTGCATATTGCATTAAATATAATGAACGCGTATCCCTTTAATTTATTTATGATAACATATTGAACCGACGTTGTGCGTTATTAGTATCTGTTTCGTGCCTCGTACATAATCGTGATACAGTTTGCGCAAACTCGAGATATTACAATTTAAGAAGTTTGTATATTTACGCTACATCGTAATAATGTCAATACGCCCGGGCTTCTCTCGGACTACGCTGCAAACTTTGCGAATTAATTTCGGTGATACGGCCAAGATATATGTTTTCTAATCACAAAATATACCTTGTAAAGCAGAAGTAATAATCGAATAAAACAGATAACTTCTAATAGTTTTTCTTTAAACGAACTTTGAATAAATTTAAGCAAAAAAAAAATGAGAACAAAATTCAATTGTTTTTAATTAAAAAATTGTTTTAAAAATTATTTTATCATTTTAAACTAATTTAAACAGCTATTTTTACAGCGTTTATTTTGTTAATGATTTTAAGCATAAAATCCTTCGACTTAGGATTTTTCATACTTTTGCATCAAGAATTAAATTTTTGAAATTTGAAAAACGTGATTATGAGAAGTAGGACACCTTGATGAAAGAAATCTTAAAGGCGAATTTGTTCATTAAATGAGAATGAATTTTCAGTGTCGAGCTCGTCTCTGGAAATTACAGGGGGTGTATTTAAATCGCAAAGGAAATGTCGACGGCGTCGCGACGTCAAGCTTGCGAAGCCGAAACAATGCGTGCTGCTGGTTCCGTTCGAGATAACATTGTAGCCGTTTCTGTCTATTAGGCCTACCCGATTCACACGCACTCACACTCAATGGGCACACACAGCGAATGGCCTCGAGCGCGCGCACGGAACACGCACACGTGACCGGCTTTATGAACAACTGAATCGTCGGTTTACAGTGTCCTATCTGACGTCCTTTTGACAGCTTTTGACTGTTTCCCTTCCCTTCATCCCAAACATCATTGTGTCTAATGCAATAAGAGAAACGTTATGATTATTATTGAGCGACAAACAATAAACGTTTGACGCTTTTCGTTCAATCGTCTGCTCGCCTTGCGCTTTCATCGCGGAGGTGAAAATACGATTTTTCTCTATCGACAAAAGTGATGAGCTACTTTGATTTCATTACATTTTTGTTGTCCCGACAAGTCAATGGGGAAATTGTTCGGCGTGTTTAAATACGAAATAATTGATGAGAATTCTTGAGATGGAAAAAAAATCAAAGTACAAGAAGATTCACTCTTTCTAATGAGCTTATTTTAATAAATTGCGAGGGGGGTTTTATATAGAAATCCACGTAGTATTTTAAATTTCACTACTATAATTCGCTCAGATTGAAAGGTCGATGGGGGTATTACAGTAATAACATTAAATTTAAATCGCACGAAATGAAAATTATAACAAAAAAAATTGTTAATCAATTTTGCTTGTGTCTGACGAAACGTATTTTGTATCACTGATTGTCGTGCGGTGAAAAAGTCTCGGCTCAGAATTTTGTCCGCCCGTCTGACTAGTATCAGGTTGTATCACTGAATCTATAACGTGTCGTAAGAAGCATATTGTGAGGTCGACAAAAATCAGTGTCCAATATGCAAAATGATATCGCACTGTCCACTTCACATTTTTGCAATTGTGAAAAAGCTCCGCTTTGTAGAGGGTTTATTGCTTATAAAACGACTTTCGTATAGTCGGCTCTCAACCTTTTTTCCTCCCATCGTCACTGCTAATAAATTCGATGCTCCCTCGATTTGCTTTTAACGCTCTTTTCAAAATGTTCTCTCAATAAAAATCGCTTTTCCAGTGACGTGACCTACGAATGGCCATCCGGTACTATAATTTGTGTTCGGCTAGACTTGATTACACGAGCTGTGTGATCAGAAACACGAATTCCCCTCAAAATTTTTCGACAATCACTTTTCAATCATAACCAACAAAAATAATTACTTTCACACCTAAATGTGTGTGACATCTACATTTTTCAAAATTTTTTTATTTTTTAAAATTGTTTTAAAAAATGTTTTTTTTATAATTTGCAGTATCTCTTGGTTTAAGCTTCTTTTCTACATCAATGTTTGATCATTTTCCTGAAGATTACATGGTCGTTGTATAAACGACACATAATTTTAATTACCAGATTGAAATAGTATCAGTGTGTTATAATTATTGTTAATTGAAATTGTGAACGTTAAATTTTCGTGAAAATATTCTCATCAAATTACTGTACCACTAATGCATCACTCGTTACGATAATATCTAACGATAATGTTGAAGATCATCAGCGATACCGATGGCATCGACGGGCACAACTTATCAGTCACGTTGCATATCTTTTGCAAAATTTTAAAGTAAAATCGATAATATATTATCGTTAACGCGTCTAACTGAAATATTGGCCAGGTAACGATAACGTATGCGCCAACATACACAATCTAACATGAAAATACGGGTGCATGTATGCACGTGGCAACTGTATGTCGGAGAAATAGGAGCAAACGCTCGCGGAGCTTATCGGGATCAACGGTCATTTACTGCCGTTTTATCCCTGGGCTTAAGCGTTAATTTTTGTGAATGAAGTGCTATAGACTACGTGCAACCTATACGCGTATTCGCCGAATTTATGTGTTTTCAATCCGAATCAAATTTATAACCGGGATTCAAGTTTGTTAGCACTAAATCGGCCCAGCATGTTTATCATATTATTCTTCATTCCTATTACGACACTTTGGACAGATATCCCTTGATATTAATAGATTTCATAACGAATCGATGATCCTATTCCAGGCTCTTGAATATTGGGATCAATACAAAGTCAGATGCTACAAAAAACCTTGAACGAAAAATAAAAAATAAGTAAACATTAAATTCGAAATTACTCATTCTCGTTGTTGTCTCTCTTTTTTGCAATACATACAGTAAACAGTAAAAAAATGTTTTAGGAAAAACATTTTTGCTATTTGATTCAAAAGGTGATGAATGCTTTGAAAACTTTTTGGAAATGGATTCGAATCGTGCGTCAGAGTGGCGGTAAATTAAATTATGCATTATCAAATTGAGGCGAAACATTTTAATCAAACATAAAAACAAATTTTGTGAAGTGATACACAAAATCAATATATATTTAGTTATAGACTTTGTGGCACGTGTTGTGTAGCTATGGAAAGCCATTTGAGAGATATAGGTTGTGCACATCTAAATGTTTGCCAAGTAGGGAATGCAACTAAAGCGCAATGAATACCCTGCTATTGGTATATCGTTACTGTTTCACAAACCAAAGAGGGACAATGGGCCCATAGATGGGCTTAGCCCAAAATGATGCGTTTGTACGCATCGAATTGCCTCGCGACAGATGAAATAAAATTTTATTCTCGTTTTAGAATACCGTGTGCAATTTCGCAACCAAAGCTATTTCTTTGAATTCCATTCGCGCAATACCACTTTTGA
Source organism: Trissolcus japonicus (assembly GCA_030522925.1). Classification (NCBI taxonomy): domain Eukaryota; kingdom Metazoa; phylum Arthropoda; class Insecta; order Hymenoptera; family Scelionidae; genus Trissolcus; species Trissolcus japonicus. Next base: position 11,792 of record JAPYZS010000496.1, read on the forward strand.
TATTTTATTTAATCCCTGCTTTTAATTCTTGTCCTAAATTGGTTACAAATTATTCTCGTCACCTGCAAACAATTGAAAGATAATTTTTTTTTCGGTTGAAAGAATTACCGTTTTACTAATTTTTTAAAAAAATAAAACTGTTCGGTCCAAGAAAAAAAATTTGTTATTGCAAATAAAAAGAGATAAAATCACATTAATTTGGGAAAATGAAATTAAAACGTCGAGTGAAGTAATTTGCGCTAAAATAAATCACTGTGAGCGGAGAGCATTTGAACAAATATTTTTGTTAATTCAAATTCTTAAACCAAGTGAAAAGTCGTGTGCTCGTTATGTGTGCGGCACATTTATTTGATCGGCATATAATATGGTGCGTTTATTTCACAAGTATTCCGGTTTTATTGATAGAAAATGTATTTGTAAATTAAAATGGCAATTTTATGAAATGAGCGAAATGACCAAATAAAATTTGTTTCCTATTGACGGTGGAAAAAAAATTGGTTCCGCCGTTTAGTTTGTCGCTTGCCGCTTAATGGGATTTGAAATATTTGATTGGTTTTAGCGGTGTTCTATCTCTCTTTAATTTCATAGCAAAGAGGGTTCGGTAGCGGTAGCTTGTTAGGCGACCGTGTATGTATATATACGGGTTGGGCGTCGAGATTGATGGCCCTGGGGTGTTGGGGCAGAGCATGGTTTTATTGCTCGATTCCACAGGCGCTACGCATAAACGTTAAAACGATGCCTGACGGCAAGCCTCAGTGATGCACTCTCATTTATTATATACAGTGTCCAAACTAAAATCTTTGACCCACGCGATCATGTCACAATAAGAATTTCAATCGCACAAAAATCTGCTTCCTACGAAATTCAAATCAACAATTTTTTTTGCATTCCCTATATAAAAGGTATAAAGAAGAATCGACTCCACAGCCTCACTCAAATGTATAGGATTTTCAAATAAACATGACGAAATCAACAACAAACCAATTGTTTAAACAAGACTTTATGATACGTCATATTTTTGCAATGCTTTTGGAGTGTTATTACAATATTTTAAAAGGTTTTTTTGTTGTTCAATTGACAATCGAAGTATTCTAAACACTGGAAACAAAAAAGTAACTTTAATTTCATGTAAAAATTGTTTACAGTGTAAACAAAATTTGTTTCCAAAATCGGTTGTACGAAATCTTGACGAAAACTTTTGTTCGAGTAGGAGGTAACGTTGTAAGGTTTCAAGATGTTGAATTAGACTTTGGTAATTATTATTATATGAAAGGGGATATGTAACATCGAGTGAGTGTGAAAGCTTGGAATTAATTCAGCGATTCCGTTTGAACTCTCTCACAAGCCGAATGTTCTACGCTGAATCGATATCACGGAATCAAGAAGTGTAGATCTAATTATTCTTTCAGACTGCTGGGCATAGAAAATCTTGATTTTATGTCGAAGCATGATATATTTCAACTCGAAGCAGACCTGAAGAGAGAGATTAAGTACAGCGTGAATAGAGACCTAAGAAACTGAATCCGTTAAATCGGCCATAGACTCCCAAGTATGATACTGCTGACGACAAAGCGCCACGGATAGGCATCTTTAGCACAGTACCGAGACATCGACGAATGGCGCGATTCATCGATGTCATTTTTTATTAAGGATATTGCGACTAAGGCGAACCGGACGGTGATATCATTGGCTTCTTTTCTATCTCCTTTTATTAATTAATACGATGAATTCTGACAGCGATATAATAAAACGTTTTTTGTCCCCCTTTTGAATAAGAAATTTCATTACGTTTATCACTGTACACTTTTTTTAAAGAAATTAAAATCTAAATATCAAATGATCAGATCAAAAGAACATTTAAAATTAGGGAAATTCGGGATATCTGTGACCAAAAGAAATTGACTTTGTTTTATTTTCATTATGATAAAGATTTTTTCGTTATCATTAAAAATTATTTTTCTCCGTACAAAGGATAATTTTAATTTGATGATTATTAACTTTATCAAGTTTAAAAGCCAATATTGCATGTAATAATTATCTGTCAAAATATTTTCAAAAACATATATATGCTTTCGATCCATACATAATTATATCTGATGTCATAATACATTACCGACGAGTTGGCTTGGAAGTAACACTCCACGCTCGTGTTCGAGAGAACAAGCGTTCGAATTCCTCTTGGCCGACTACTAGGAAAAATTGTTTTAGTTGTACCGACGTTTTAAAGTGTCTCGGTTCTGTGTCTAAATAAATTTTCATACTCAAACATTAGTTAAATTAGCAATAATTAGAAAAATTTTGCAAATACGGTACAAAAATATCTCATATGTAATAATTATACTGACAGTTCACCATATGCAAACTTTTCAGAGAAATTCTTCTTTCAAATAACTTTGTATATTTTGTTTTAACATTTTGCAACGAATATGACATAAAACATGTTTCTGTATGAAATTGTGATAAATTTTTTGATAAATGATTACATACATGGTTGACATAATCATATAAATGTACGTAAAATAATGTAACGACCAAGTGGCATGTTATAGTCAATAGACTATTACATTACCCCTGTATATTATTACATATAAGTACAATTTATAATACTCAAATAAAAACAAAATTTCATCATGCGTATACTCTTTTCATAAAATTTAATTCAAATAAAAATGATTATTTTTTTAACTTATGCAAAAATTTGGTTGCAGCACGAGATAGAAATGTTTCCAAAATGGCGACAATTACGCAAAACATTGTTTGATATTTATTCAACAGACCATATCACTTTGTCTTGCTCGATTTTTTGTTCATCCTGCTCGTGTTTTTGCCCTGCCGTTTTATAGTTCGTGTAATTTGAACATCGAATAATCGAACTTGCGATGGAGTTTTAAGCAGCAATATATATGGGAAGTTTCTTGCCTGTAATCACGACAAGGCTAATGGCTTTCTATTTTTGTTGCATTATAGATTGTAAGGAAACAACATATTCTGTTAGTAATGAGAAAAAAGGTATGATAGAGAAAAGAAGAGAGAACAAAAAGTGATGGGAAGAAGACAAAAAGGAGTAAATGAATTTAGAAGCGTTTTTCGGATCACGAGTAAACGAATCGCATTCAGGGCTTTAGTTTTCGAATCGATCCTGACAATAAAACGGAAACAAAAATTAATAAAGGAAGCGTTTTATCGCAGCGAATACTTCGATTTCTATATTAATTGGACTGCAAATCGGGGGAAAAAAGACAAAAGAAACTGCGACAGAAAAGTTTGCCGTGTTCAATTGCAATAGTGCGTTATTGCAATTACATCATAATTATGGCAGACGCTATCGAGCACTTTAATTAAAGATTAAGATATTCTCGATCGAAAACTTGGCTTATAAAACCGTTAATTTTCACGTAAATCACAGGGGCAGGTTTTAATAAACTCTTTCTTATGATTTTTCTTTTCGTTAAAATAAAACACAAAGTAACCCATTCCGATTACAAATAATGATTACATCGTTTTCATAAATGAAAATTCGTACGAAAGTGTTGATTTTTATACGAAAATTTAAGCTTCTCCCCACCGCTCTGCTGCGTAACTTTGGGAGTTGCCAGGAAATTTCAATTGCTCGGCGTGGAAATAAATAAAATAAATCAAAGGTTCAATTAGAGCGAAATTATAACAAAAAGAGATTAGTTGTGCGTTGCTGTCTGTCGCTAAAATTGAACGCGCATTTCCATTTAGCTCTTTGGCAAAACACCTTACCGCGCGGCACAAAAGAAACTATTTGGATTCTCGTAAAATTGAATTAAACCTTTTCGGAGACTAATCTCTTTTGCAAAACTCACACGTTCGTGCTGCTTTCGCAACGGGGTGCACCATTTTTCGTGTCTTTGATGTTGATAAGAATTTAAGCCTAGTTTCATAGCCCGATGCATAATTCAATTCCGTCATAGTTCAATTTTAATCGAGTGGTTTCCACGTTTCGAATTCAAAACCGTCCAACGGGAAGAGCAGCTGATACAACATCGAAAACAATTTATTCATTTTTGCTGTTCCACAGATACCTTTTTCAGCTTCGTCTCGTGTTTAAACAGAACCTTTCGTTTTGTTTGCTAGGAAACTTCTCCTTCAGAGACAATAATATATTAACGGAACAGATTGTTGCATCCGTTATTGAAAGTAGTGTCGAACGTCCAACTTGTGACAGAAAAAAACAAACAAAAATAAAAAAAAGAAGAAGAATTCAGATAAACAATGCAGAAAATGAGTTTTCCCGTCGTAATCATCAAATGATTCAAGACTATTTTCAGCTCATCACTATAAACACTTACCGCAAGTAATTCTCCCCTTGAATCCGTGCAATCGATGCGGATTCGCCGCAAGGCACAATACAGATCTGTTTTGTCGGTGGAAAAAAGACCTCTTGACAACGAAAAAAAATGCCCACGCAGAAATTTCCAACGCTACAGTTGTCCCAACGTTGAAACGACGTCGGTAGCCAACGAAGGACATACGTTGGTACTACTATATGGCTGGGGTCGGCTCATTGCATTTAACCGACGCCAATAAACGTCGTCACTATGGCGTAAAATCAACGTCGGTAATAATTCTTATAATTTTGAGTTGGACAGCGACGTCGGGCCAATCACAATTTTTTACCACAATCCGACTTTCGATGAAGAGCTAGTATCTAACAATAGTTTAACGTTGATTTGACGTCGATAAACTATCTCGAAAACAAAGTATTTTTGTTACGTTGGAACAATTTTAATAAATCCGTCAAAATAATACGTTGTTTCCGAGCTAGTTCGAATTGACGTTAAACTGACGTAGATCCAACTGAATATTTCCACATGGGTGATTAAGTACTTTTACACTTGGATACGAAATTGAAATTCTATATTTCTATAGAAAATTATTTCTTGAAAATGTTTATATAAAAAGATGTTCGCAGTTGCGATGTGAAATCAATTTGCAAAACTAAATTGTGATGTTTTTTTTCGAGTTTAAATTTATCGTATTTTTTTCGAATGCATTTCCAATATGATTTTCAGATCGAGAGAGGAATTAAAAGAGGTAATATTTCCAAGCGGTATTTTTATTTCACAGCTGAGAGAGATAAGGAAAAAGCGAGTTAGCCTAAAGTATATTTTTGATGGAATTTTTAAGTGATCCTCCATCGCGTTAAATAGCGCCGGTGGCAGACTTCTCCCTTCATAATCTGCCTCAGCATTTTGGGATGAGATTTTCTTAAATGGACTTTCGGTTAACGATAATTGCGACTAGTCAGAATAAATATCAAGATTGGTGTCAAGTCGTAAGTTTAAAAATTAATTTCTCACGATCGTCCGCGTATTTTTGATATTTACAAAAAGTCTTGTTCTTTGTTCTTAAAATTTTGATTAAACAAAAACTTTGTTTTAAATTGCGTCGTGGAAATTTAAGTTTTCCGGTGGAAGTTAAGGTTCGGTGAAGTATAATAAGAAACGCGCGAGATAATTAAAATACAACCTTATGAAAACTGAAAATATTATGAAGAAAAATGTTTCATGCAAAAAGGTGATGTATAAGTTCTGTGTTGTCTCCTACATACAATATTATTTAATGATATCGTCAATATTCATGATGTAATAAAAAATTTTCAGGTTATTCGATGTCGTTTACTGAAAGCAACAAGTAGATAAAAAAGATAAAATAATAAAACATGCAAATCCAAGAGATTTTTGTATTTAAAAAAAAGAGAGCACACTCAAATTCAAAATGGTTGTTCAAGATAAACACGATACTATCATTTGGAAAATCATTATTTAATTCATTAACATATAAACTGACGCATGCACAGCTTCGTAGATTTGACATCGCTTTTCAATTTAATTTAGAAACTGACAACGTAGGAGGATCCGTTGGTTACACACAAACGCAAAGAAATAAAGAAATAACATCAGGGAAAAAAAATTGAATTCCAATAATTCCATATAGTTTGCGTATTTTCTCAGTTTGTTCATTTTTAATACAAAATATACAAAACTTACATTTGTATAAATAATAAAAAAAAAACAGGTTGATAATAAAATACTAAACAATATATAATATGAAGTATATCTAGAGTACACCAATAAGAGGATTCATTCACAATTGTGCATAGAACCATAAGAACCAAAACTGACAATTACGTCTCAAGAAAAATAGCAATTGAAATAATGGAAATAATCACGAGCAAAAAGGAAATAACAGTAATTTGAAACGAAACCAACGAAAACATCTCAATTTGTGTTATGATTACTTACTTCAAGCCGCTGCTCGACTCTATAATTTCGTTAGGCTTTCGACCACGTCAACCAAAGTTTAGTGTATCTTATCTGAGCGCCCGATGATGAAACTGGACCGTCACTCAAAACCGCTATTAGCAAGCAAATATACAAATCGTACGGGCGAACTCAAACAGCTATTTTTCAATATACGTTTCATTTGTTACTCTCAAAATATTTGCCGTGTGTGATATAACGAGCATCACGTGTAGGATAACTCATCAATCGTATCTCGAAAAAAAAACTCTGTCAGATTTCACCCTTGTTAACTGTACGGACGTGTACAAATACATTCGCCCGACCTGGACAACTAAACGTGAGCGCATCCCCCCATGAGTATATCTCGGCGCACCACTCGCTTACGCAGTCGCGATCCCGGCCCGCGTAACTTGAAACCGACGCTCTTGTCGGGATGTTACCGAAATCCTCAACTTTGTCACTGGTCCGGGTGCAATGTCATTTTATCATGTCACTCAATTACGAATTCAATACGACTTTGACGGTTAACCTTCGTTCTGAAGATGTTGAACCTCGTCTGTTTTCAACTCCTCTAAAGAATTTTGTGAATCTAAAAAAAATGAAATCTTAAAAAATGAAAAGCTAAAAAAATGAAAATTGAAAAAAAAACAACCTCTAGTTGCATAAAAATTAAGCGAGCGACTTTTGTTCTCAAATTGTTTTTTCATCTAGTTGAAGACCAATTCAACAAGTTGAAAAATTGCTGAATGACACTGTGAATTTTAGTTGAGGTTGAAAGGTTGAAGTTAAAAAGAAAAAAGTTTAAATCTGTTGTATCAATATTTTTGGGAACTTTAAAATTGAAATAGTGAAAACAGACAGGCAGAAACCAACCGTTCAGTTAGTTCCGATCAAGTTAGAGCAGACCGTAGTTGCACCTGTACCAGTCGTTGGACCAGCTCGCGCTCCGATGTGTACTTGGTCGCAGGCTTGACACGCGACTGTGAAACTAGAGCCACCCCGGGACATAGTCGACCCTCTTATGTCTTTGTCCCCTACGTCGAGCTTCATCCCCAAGCGACCCCCTCCCATGGCGGCCTGCATCCTCGTCGCTCTCGCGGCCCGACTCACGACTTCTCTTCTGCTCTTCTTCTTCCGTTTATTCTTTTTCCGTACTTCTATTTCGCATCCCCCGCCCCCTTCCCCTGTCCTCGCTCGACTTGCATCTCTCTTTTCTCGTCGACCGAATCTCAGCAGGTGGCCAGATTTTGCGTCTCCGTTGGCTCGGTACCCTTCCAACTCAACCTGTGGGCTTCATTATGGCACCCCTTTCTTCGTTCGTTTTTTTAGTCAACTTTACTCTCGCACGAACGGATCCTCGCGAGACTGTCCTTCTCGCTTGTGACACCTTCCATATTCGCATTCACGCCCCACCATGTTATCCAAGCCGCCGTCGTCGCCCGTTCCCTCCGCGTCACACCCCTTAAGTGCCCCACTGTGTCTAGCCCCCTCTTCCCCCACTCCGAACCGCCCCACGTTGGGCGCCATCGCACTGCGCGAGAGAGTTGCGATTCAAAACTGCGGTCAGGCGAGCCAAAAGACGAAGACGACTTGTAATATCGCTGCTAACGCTTAAAGCTACAAGGCCAATTTTCCTCTTTTTTTGTTGCACGGGGAATATTGAAATTTTGTTTGACCGGACTTGAAAGATTGCAAACTGTTACACGTTTTAATTGGTGAACGCGTATACATTTTTTGTAATGAGAAAAATAAAATTTGCGGATAACCTTTTTTTATATTTTTATAATTGAAATATATTTTAAAATTGAAAATCAGCTTTTCATATCGTAGCAGGAAAAATTTTTTAGAAAGAAATTTTTTTAGTAGGAAAACTTTTTTTTTAATGAGTATATTCTGTCCGATTTTCGTTTCGTTAGCGGACTTGAATTGTACGGATGAAAAAATAAGTGTTCACCTGCAAGGCTAGAGAGGTGGCATCAAAAATATTAAAACCTGCTCCAGATATCACGCCGACCATGATGTAACAGTTTATACTGTCACGTACACATGAGTTCATCGTTTGTTCTATCGTTAGTTGTTTTTTTTTATCCTACCGAAATAGATCTTCTGTTTCATGACAGAGGCCTATTATTTTTTATTTCACACTCGAATCATGTCTCATTTGATCCCTCGAAAAAAAAAACATTCATTCATTCGGAACAAAGTTTGATCAAGTGTAATTGTGATTAAAAAACTTATAAGTCATTAGAGAAGGGAACACTATCAATCAATCAATTTGTGCGTTCGTAACATTGCTTAATGAGTTTTCTTCTGTTGAAAACTTGAAGTTAATGGTACACAGGAGGTGAACAGCTCTCTCATTTTCTGTAAGCGTAACCGGATCATCAGGTAGTCCGAAAGCGTACGCGAGATGCGCGTTTAAATAAGGACCGGCTAAGCCTTACTTTGGCTTGTAATTATAATAGAACTAAGCCGGCTATCCTCTTGGATCGGTGACCCTTTCCGCGTGCAGTCTCCCCTCGCCCGGCTAAAACCAATTTGGAATTAATTTAACGGACGCCGGAATTAACGTGGCGCGTTTCCCGCGCGGCGACGAATCGCGGCTCATAATCTTTCGGCTAATGCCATGAGCATTTCAAGCTCGTGACCTTGTTACTGTTAAGAAGTGCGACGTTTTCAGTTTGATTGCCAAATGGCCCTTGTAATTCGATAAATATTTTTTTTAACGAAATTATCGCTTTAGAAGGAAAAAACGTAGGTGTTGAGTGAAGAAATTGCCGTTTGTTTCTTACAGATTAAACAGTGCGGAAAGAAATTTAAAAGAAAATTTCCCTCCAGTTATTTTTATACTTTGTAGTAAAATGTTTCATTAATGTAAGGCGGTACATGTTGAACACATTGAGAGGGTTACTCATACTCCGTTGGGTAATCCCTGTTGATACTTTTCATTAACGCACAAAGTAAAGAAAAATATGTCGGGGTTAACTTACGTTATACATATTCTGTTCAATTTTAATCGATGATTAAGAAAAGGCAGACGTAAATTGAAATACTCGATTTTGTTTTTATTTTGAATTATAATCTATTTTTCAAGTAAACACTGATTAAAAGCAAATTTGATACTGTGATTGTTACGTTTAAATTTCTAACAATGAAATTTAATTTCAAGGTAATTTTCAGTTTACAACAATTTCATGTGAATTTTAATCTTTTCATGAATGAAATTAATCATCCCGTTGTCCATGGTAATTACATTTCTGATACATTTTCGTTCCTTTTTATAACTTAAAAAAAGAAAATAAAAAGCATAAAAAAAGAATTACCTCTCCATACAAAAAAAAAAAGAACAAAACGGTGGGATTATATTTTCCGAAGTGCTCGGGAATCTGTACTGATTAATCGGAGAGTAAAAAAGTGTGGAAAAAAAGGAAGATGAAAACTATAAAAATATGTGAAAAAACTCAAAAGCATGATCATGATCGAAAACTGGACGAACAAAAAGTTGGAGCCCAACCCCTAGCTTTTTGGGTCGGCATCAAAATCCCTTTTTCCAATAAAAGCTTATTCACAGTTGGGATCACATCGGCAAAGACACCGGGATAATTGGTCATTGGGGTATGCTATCGTATGAGATAGAGCGAGACGGTAGGAGCCAGCTACTTGGAAAGGATGTTCACTTTGAACAAATTTGCTTTGGCGTTGTTTCGGGTTCATATTTTAGTTCACATCAAAAGACTGTGATGCCACTGGCCAATCCAGCCGTACTTAAGTCGCGCTTGCCTAAATACGTGTGTCTGCATGCGCGCATAAATGCCTACACTACTCTCATTACGTTCACATGGATGCGGTTTACCGCACGTGAGCGCCTTTGCGAACTAAAGACGATTGCTTGCAAACGGATCGTTGCCTTTCTTTTATCGCGTACAACTTGCCAGCCGATTTCAACCTAAAAGCGCTTTCTAAATCACCGTTTCGTCACCCAGGAACCCAAACACGTCCCATCAGATCTCTGCCGTCAAAATAAATTTTCGAGAACAAAATAAAATCACGCCTGACAATTTGAATGTCAGAGCTTGATCATTTTTTCGCAATCAAAAATTCGCCTCTCTTTTTCTGGTGGGAAAAATTCATCTGACCAGGTTCGGCGTGTTAACGCAACTTCGAACTGGTTACGATGACATTTTGAAAATGGTTGTAGTGTGATGCAAGACAAAGATACAAACGAAAATGAAAAGAGACTTGTACAGAACGTGAGACGGAAGTCATGGCGGGGCACCTCGCACATGGATCAAAGATTTGCATGTCAATAGCGAGTAATATAAATTACAGGTAATTACCCTGCCGTTCAAGAGACTCGTGAATTTTATTCCTATCTATTTTCAAATGAGATCATATTTAACGAGAGGCAAAAGCCAAACGACGAATGTAAATTAACATGAAATCGAAACAAAATTGGTCCGCTGAAAAATTCCGGTTTCCTTTTTATATTTAACTCTAATATTTCACCGATGAAAGTATAGAAGAGAACAAAAATTTGTACCTACATTTAATCGACCATTTTTGTACTGATTCGAAAGTTGAATCACCGTTCAAAACAGGATGAGTTTTATTTTTGTCGCGTTATATAAATGAGGTTTGATTGTTGATTGTTGTTTATTTTATTCAATTTACAATAATTTACTTCATCAGTCTCGTGTCACAGTTGAAGGTATTATTGTATGCATCAAATATTAAAACAGTTCTGTGGTCACCACGTTTTGGATTCTGGCACTTCGAGACCCACTTTGGGAATTAGAGTAAATCTCAGAATCAATACGAAGATTAATTGCACCTCACGTGGGCGATTTCACTCAATTTTACATCCTGCTCGAGTATTGAGTTAATTCCCTGGAACAAAAGTCCTGGTCTGATCAGACCAGAAATAGTCCCGATTAGGTCTTAATAGGTCTGATTAGGAATTATCTGATTCATGTCTGATTTTACATAATCAGATAAAATTTGAGTAGATCTGATTGAATTTAGAAAAATTTTCATGTCAGAACAGATTCAGTTAGACTAAATCATGCATAACCAGACATGGAAATTTTCTTGAAATCCATCAGATCTACTCATTTTCCAGGTCTGACCAGACCTGAAAATGGACCTAATAATTCCACAAAATTTGTATGATCATATAAAATCAAACATGAATCAGATGCAATTTTATAAAATTTGACATATTTTGACCTAATTAGGACTATTTCCAGGTCTGATCAGACCTGGACATTTTTTGTCAGATTTTTACTTTTGAATATTTACAAACACTTTTAAAATCAAATACGTTTGTTTTATTATTCATGAAGACAATAAAAGTTTGTTGATAATAACATACGTAAATCCCTGTTGCGGAGAATCTATTGCTTTTCATAAGGAGAAACGGAGGATGATCTCAATTACCCCCTGAGTCTCTTGAAGTTCAATAAACACTGAGCAGGATAACGATTGTGCCTGTAATCTTTCGCGTGTCTTTGCAATCTTGGCGCACTTTTCTTTCTCATCTTGTTTCTCGTCTCGCCCTCCCGCCGCTCGCGGATCCGCCCTCGCCCATTCTCAAGCAACTCTTGAAAATTCACACTTTCAACTTTTTTTTCCAAAACTTTCTTTCTCGGCCCCCTTGAACGCGCGCAAACGTACATATGCAAAGATATAACCCGGGGATGCCGCAGCCATATAATTATCGTTCACTCGCACCGAGCCGCGAGGCTCTGGTTAAGACGCGAGATAATTAGAGAAATATCGCTTAATAAAGTTCATCCAGCCGACGGTAACTCGAGGCGCACTCTAATGCAAGACACGCTCGCGCGGATACGATGGTCACCGGAAGATAATCGCAACTTTGAAATTGGAGGATTCCGCAGACCTAGTCGGAGATGATCGCTGCCTAATGCGATATGTTGTTACGTGTATTGCTTAAGAATCGGCCCGCGCCATTCGAGGCAAAAGTTTTTATCTCCGCTGAACTTGGCGCGCACATTTTTTCGTATCTTAAAGTTGCTCTTAATCGGAACGCAGCTTTCCCGTTGTTCTATGCCGAAAGCTATTTTTCATCCCCCTCTCCTCCCCATTTTTACAACTTCTTTTTTTACAACAGTTTTCATTACTTCGTCTCACGATGATTTATCAAACTGTACCAGAGATTTTAATTTCAATTTTTAGCTGTAAAAATATATAACTATATCCTTAAAGGTTGGTGTAGCATTACAAGAAAATAATGTTATCGTCATTTTTCATTCACATTTTTGTCATAAAATTAATATCAACGGACGTTAAAATATAATAAAATGTTAAAATCAATACAAAAAATGGATATTTGATATGTTTTGAACAAGATTTGATTCAATAAATAATTTTAGAGAGTCAACATTTTGATAATATTATATTTTGTCATATCGCGAGGTTATTTTATTGAAAAATTTGCTATCAAATTACCAAAATAAGAAAAATAATCGAGGTAATTAGAAACCGCACGAAGCACATGCTCGTAATAGAACTGTTTAATAACTAAACGCATCTTCGGTTCACCTTTTCAGCGGTTCTGAGAGCACAGTTCGTTGGGACAGAGTGGAATATACTTGGTGGCCTACCAGATAACCCAAATCCGTTGGATTTATCGGAATACGTCAAAAGAGAATCCGCAACGGAGATCGACCTTACGGAGGATTGGAAGGATGAAAGGACCGGCGCATACATGAATCGATGTGTACGTCTATACGTTGTAGAAAGAGACGGCAGTCAAAGCGGTCAGATGCGTGTGTGATAAGGAAACGTAGCACGACAGGTAAGCGGAAGTGTCAAGAGGTGGCACCGAAGGGTGGAATTCAATTTCCATGTTAACCAGAGAACACCCGACAACTCTACCTTTCATCCGTGGCTTGATACTATTTTCAAATTTTTTTCAAAGAGTTCGACAGCGATGCTCATCGCTCTCTGACGCTCGCAAGTTTTTCTCTCTTTTTTTTCATTCTGATTGAGACACTCAACTTGGGGGACGCGAAAAATGGCGCAAACAATTTTCAACGGGCGATCGTTATATTTTGCGCGAAATCACACCTCATCAATGTTGAGATATTACCCTCACAACAGACCTTGACGCTTTGGATATTAAATAATTAGAATGGCATCATTACAGTGACTTAGAAAAATTACGACGTTGCATCTCGCGCCCGGCAGAAAGTAAATCGAGAGAGTTTCGTGTTTCCCGTAGCACCACCAGCTACCCCCTTGTGCTTTCTTTTTTTTTTTTTAATCTTAACTCATCCAGCGCACATTAATCTTCGGCTTGGCGCACGTGTTGGAACGTTAAATTTCCTACCGGTAGCGTTAACGGTCTTTATATAATTTTTCATTGCTCGCACACAGATAATGCAAGGCGTTCGCGGGTCGCCGCTGAGCTTGGTTATGTGCTGCCATTATTTTAACCTGCCGTTATAAACTGGCAAGACGAAACGGACAGATTTACCATCAATTTCGAGCTGTATTGAATTTTGAAGATTCAAACACTGAATGGGATATCCGTTTCGAATGGACACTTTTTTTTATTTATAGAGAGATATAAAAGTAATTTCGTTTTCGTAATGATTAACGGTGACTTGAAGGAGTGAGCGGTAATATGAGTATAATCGCTGAGATTCATCAGCCTTGATTATGGTTATTAATTTTATTGTTCAAATGGAGTGGTTGTACTTCGTTAACGGAGATATTTACGACACATTTAACCTGAGGTTATTTTATTTTTTTTTTCTATTCTTTTTTTATTGTTCATAGCTAAAGGAAACCATTGAGGCAAATTAATTACCCACTGCAATCGTTTTGTTTTATGACTAATATTCCACATTTGACGTCTTGAAAACTTTTCGACCGTTCGGCCAGCCAATTGATGGTCAAAAAACCTGAAAAAACTAAAAAAAAACAACTTTTAAATAAATAACAATATTATTTAAATTGATGAAATCCGAGGAATTAATTTGAATGATTTAATTAAAACTAAAAATTGTGTGTCTATTTTATAGGGTCACCCTATTTATGAAAGATCTTGCAGTTTAGAAATGGTGAGAGTTTGAACATTTTTTTAAGATTGTGTTTAAAGACAATATAAAAATATTTGAGAAAATAGAGTGTCTAATAATGGCCTCTCCAAAGCTTTATTCTACTGTGTATACTCACCCCTTGTGGCTGTGTAACCCCTTTCTCCTTAGCTACTTGCTTGTGGCGGCGCAAAGGGGCGCGCGTACGTGGAAGAAAAAAAAAAACAGCGCGCAACCAAGCGCTCGGCAATTGCTCGATTTTTCTAATTACCAACACTTGTAACTAAGGGCTGCGCTAACGCGCCATCCTATTCATCACCTAAGCGACTGAATTGTTCTTTTGGAAAATTGCTTAATTGCATAATCTAGTTGTCAACATCTTTGAACACAAGTAATTGGAAATGAACATTGTAATACAACTGGGCGGTGTTCATTCACGTGCGTGATGTAAGACCGTTAATCGTTCTGCCCGAGATTACGCAAATTTTTTTTTCATGAAAATAACAAACAAAGACAAGAGTATTTCAATAATAAATATCAATAACAAAATTCACTTGCGTTTCGGATGAATAGAATGCCGTGATTCTCTCGGTCTTTTAAATTCATATAAATTCAGCCAGTGGATCAATCTCGTTATTGATTTTTTAAAATATAAAACGTTTCATCACACTTTCGAACGTTTGAAATAATAAACTATTATCCTGCACCGATATATTCATACCGGGGGATACTGGGAGACTAACTGGCTGAATCGAATGGAAACTCAGTCGATGATACTATCTTTTATTATTGACGATACACAATAACACCTCAGTTAGCAATACCTCAACCGTCGAATTAAACGTGCATTGGTAAGCGTAAGTCAAGCTTGACTTTGCACTAAGCGTAGTAGGAGTGGCTTTCCGGGTAAGACCGGAAGTGTAGCGAAGTTCATTATTACAAAATCGGTCGACAGTTTTCAATGTGCCAAGAATTTAACCATCCGCATACAAGATTATAATTCTAATTGAATGTAACAGATTTATCGAACATTTTTTGTTATAATAATTTGAATGTTTTTGGTTGGTTAAGATAAATCAATATAAACTCAGCTTGACAAACGTTATATATCCTTTATTTTTTGTAGTTGTTTTATAAGATATTTCGTTTTGCAACAAATAAGTCATGAGGTCTACTAAAGTGATGGTTGATTTTGAGCTCGAAAGATAACGAACAGCAAGAATAATAGGTGAAGAACAGGCGAAAAAAGGAGTGCAAGAAAAACACCTGCAGCGATAGTTGAGTGTCGGAAATTCGATGGCTCAACAAGTTCCCAATCGTTCCATCGACGCATCGCTCGGAGTTGTAGTCTTGTAAGGGAAGCAATTTTTTCGTCGGTCATCCAGATTGAATTCATTCGTGATAGCCGAGAGTTGATTAATAGACGGCTAGACGACAGCGTTAGCTCGGAAAAAAATTACAATCGACTGGGTATCGTTCATAAATTGTTCTATGCACAAATATATACATTGGGATTACAAAATTAAACAGCAAACTCAATGAATTGATATGCGAATATTGGAAGCGCCTCGGCAAACACGTAGATCTAATGTCTCTCTCGCAATGCAATCAAGCGTCAATCATTCAATCTAAATACTCATTACGCTTACGTTTTCCCCGAAGAACAATTTGTCTAGCTGCGTACCTCTCTGGGATCCCGTACGATAGTTTCCGGAAAGTAGCTGAAATTTTCAATCGTTCTTCTCAACGTCAATGCGTTTGTCTACCATTGTCTAGTTGCTTTTCTTTTTTGTCCTTAACTTCTGCGCGACTCCAAATTGATGTAATTAAAATCAGAGAGAATTTCTGTCAACTGGAATGAATTGGATACTTTGCATCGCTAAATGTAGGTCATACTAGCAAACACAGTCTTACAGATTAAAATGACTTATCCACTTGTTTCTCTTTTTCATCTTTTTTCTTTCCTCTAATGAAAACAATCTTCGTAATGTCTTATTCTTCATTTGTTTAGAAATTGAAATTGATTTTGAGAAGTAAGTTAACTTTGCCGAGAATTTATTTTTGTAAAAAATATAAACTAAAAAGGTTTTCCAGCCATTTTAGTACTGGTCAAATTTTTTTCATGGCTGGGATCTACGTTTCGAACGTTTGTCAATCATCTCGCGTAAAAGCTTTTTTTGATTGTTCTGAAAACAGGTTAATAGAATTCTTTAACAAAAAAAATCATTTTTGGGAAATAATTTATATATTGTATTTTTGTATGTTTTAAAGATAAGGCAAGATTGAAAATTATTGGGCCAGTATAATTTTGTCAAAGCAAGGATTCGGAACAAAATATAAACATGCATGGTTCAAGAATTTCTAAAACAAAATTGAAATGGAAGGAATTTGAATTTCTTTTTTCTTTAAATCAAAATATTAAACCAACCTGGTTCGGTTCATGCACCCATTTTAAAAATTCTCCATAACTGTGCACATCTTGGAGATTATGACAAAGATCGCTTATGGGATCAACCTTTTTAGAAACATTTTCATCTGTATCACTTTTTGCGGTTCGTTTTGCGGTCATCAGATGTAATCCTTTCGGTAAGTCTTTGTCAAAAGCCAAAAATTTTTTAACATCTGCATCTTTTTTGGAAGGAATCGATTTGAGCAAAGTTTGACAAGTCTTCGGAGTGGATTCTGTGTTTTGAACCAAGTTCGATTTTTTTAATAGATCCTAAAATAATAAATAATAAAGCATGTAACCTTGAGAGGCACAACCTTTATGTTATTATGCATTTTATTTATAGCTATTGATAAGAATTACGCACTTGTATACTCTTTTGCGCATCAGCACTCAAATCAATCCTAAACAAATCCTTCAAAACCTCCTCGTCAATATTGTTATCTTTTTCACTAATATCGCGCAACCACTCACAAAAATCTTTGCAAATTTTTTCTGTCATCTCGTCTGCCTTAGTTTTTAACGTATTGTCCTCTTCAAATTCTGGGATCTTCATTTTTGTAGAATGAACTGATTTTAGAGCCTGAAATAATAAAATAAAATTGTGGTATACAATTAGGGTCAATTGGGGTAAAAGTGACACTTTGGGGTAAATGTGACACCTCATTTTTTATATAAAAATTAATCAATTTTTCAGCAAATTTAATTTTGTATATATGTTCATTAATCAATAATGATTCTTGAGGTTAATTAAAAAGATGAAAATTTCGAATGTTAAAAAAGTTATTTGATGTGTCACATGTACCCCAAATTTTCACTTTTACCCCGGTTGACCCTACTCGAAATGTCAAAAATTTGTCAACACATTCGTTTGTTTTTTCTTACTTTCGATTGATTCATTCCTATGTCATCGTTAATCAAATTTTCCACAGATTTGTTTTCACCGTTATCGTTTGAATAATTTTGTTTGTCCTCATCAGTGGTATATTTCGGTAAGTTTAAAATTGGAGCTATTTGATTATACGTCTCTTCTGGTATTATTTTCCTGAGATTTTCATCGTTAATAGTAAACCTTTTACTACAATTAGTCAAACATGCTTTTGATTCGATCAGCAAATTCAATGCTTTAGTTGCTAATTCAAATCCTTGATCACTGCAATTAATGTATTGCAAATACTGACATACCGTGTGTTGTAACTGGTTCATGTCCAAACCATCATCAACAAAGCCAGACGTTATAAGTCTCAAAACATCGTTCAAAGTGACTATCCGGCCTTCATCCATAGCATCTTCTAAATCATTTAAAATCAACTCTTCCTTCGTTAAATTCTTCTTATCATGGCTCTCATCTATTTCATCTTGTTTTTCAGTTTCTTCTAACTCTTCAGTTTCATTCAAACCCAAGAAGGTCTTGGACCTTTTCAATTTTTTCATCTCACCGTCAATTTTGCCAGGCAAAAAACTGGCCAAAGTTTTTGTTCGTATTAAATTTTTTCTCTTGTCATCCGGTGACTTTCTGGCTTCTGACTTTTCTGGCTTTTCCAGACTTGACTGTCAAGAAGACCTTGGTTGATTTTCATCACTGCTGTCAAAATCTTGGCTTTGCTGTACCATCTGCGATTTGATCCTGTCTTCCATACTGGTAAATTTCTTGTTCATTAAAGCGTAAAGTGGTTCCATGCTCGGTTCCAAAACAATAGGCTCATGACAGGGAGCGAGAATTTTTAGCTCCAGAAAATTGTCATCGCCGTCATCCTCGCCGACTTCGGAATCATGGCTGGAATCAGAAGATGCTTTATTGATGTCAGTAACAAAATCAAAACTCTGTTGAATAGTGACGACAGCTTTTTCGTCATGTCTGGGCGATGCAGTTTCAGCTTTGGGAGTTGACTCATATTCATTTCTTGTATCTTTATCTTCCAGTTTCTCAGAACTGTTGTAAAAATCTTCGACTGGTTTATCCAAGAGTTTTGTATTCTCCAATTGACCTTCTTGCTTGAAATTCTGAAGAAGTGGCAAAACCATCGACTCATAGCTGTCGTCTGATAAAATTGTTGAGGGGCTTATTTTTTTCACTGGTGTGCTTAAAGATGCATTGGACGATTTTAATAGACAGGCGAAACATTTATCTTGTCTCTTTCTAGACACCATGTCTATGATTGAAACACCAACGATATTACTCTCTGATTCACTTTTGGGTACTTTTTGGAACTTGGAACTACAATTTGATGGATAGAGTGACGCTTTTTCTATTCGTTCGTCGTTGTAACCAACCTTACAGTGATACGAACTTGAAGATCGAATTCGTTGTGATAAATGTTCTCTGTCGGAGCTAGAACCCTTCAGGTATTTGTCATAAGAACGAAAGTTTGACTTCTGCCGCATAGAATCTTTTGCAACACTTAAGACCTCCAACACATCGCCATCTGTTGAACTGACGTTCAAATAATCATTTGGAGCTTTCTTTTTATTTCTGTTTTTCAATAGATCAAATTTTTCATTCTTCTCGATGGATGGCAACGTGGAACTATCACTTACAACACTTGAGATTTCTGAAGCAGACGATTTTCTGGCGCTCAAAAACTGTTGTTTGAATTTCATCATGCCCAGGATGTTGCTGGTTGAAATATCGTTGGTGATTTTTGTCAATTCCGTGATCGATTCGTCTTCCGATGAAACAGTGCGTGAAATATTCGAAAGTCGATTCTTTATACTTAATTTCAATTGTTTGCGAGAACATTTTGAAGGTAAAATGTTGATTTCTTCTTCATCGAAACTTTTCAAATTAGGTTTCTTTTGTAATTTGTTTTTAATTGCACATTTGAGCAAGGACGTTCTTTTATTGCTCGGAGTATCATTAGTTGAATTAATTAGAGGAATTGACCGCGGCGGACGACGCGGTGGTAAAAATTGTTGGATGTTGTCATCAAAAATCTTACACGACGACATGTTGTTTGTCATTTTTGTTTGTCAGTGAAATAAAATTTTACGTGGAGCACAAACTCACTCGCAGTTATTACAGCATGTTTGAACTCCGGATTTATTACTTTCGCACTCTACAAAATGGGGGGAGTCACAACTGACTAGACAAAATTGAAATAAACACAGTTCGTGCTTACTACTATCCGCAGTGTAATAAATGTAACTTCTTGTATAATTGAAAAATAATAAAATACACTGTTGTGTACATGAAGATACTATTGATCAAACATTGTGAAGGAGCATTACAATCGTGCTGTTGAGTAACATCTGTTGTTTGAACAGTTTTTGTTTCAAATTAGTCATTAGTTTAAACTGCCTCCAAATTAAATCGCTAAAACTCTTTTCATAATCTTACATATAAATAAATTGTTATAAATAGATCATTCTACGAATTACTTTTTGCAGGTATCATACATTTCTATGTTATCGGCACAGAGTAAGTTATTCAAGGAATTTTAGTTGTGTTATCGATTTGAGTTAATGGTTTAAAATTATCAGAGAGAAAAAGACTACAGAATTATTAGTTTATTGAAACTTATGTTTCAATGATCATACGTGGGTAAAAGTATGAACTTTATCAACTGTTGAGAATCATCTCGATGGGATATCAAGGTCGGTAACTTTACAGTGGGAGGTGACGCTAGAGTTTTATCAATAAATAGTAAATGCTATTTGTTCCTAAAAGTTGCGTTCGAAAGTTAAATTGGTGTACCTAAATTTTTTGTAATTAAATCACGCTTTAGATAATAAAAGCTTCTTTTTTTAATAATTAAATTTATTATGATTTAAATTCTAATATTTTCATTTAATAAAATATTTAAATTAAAAAAATTTAATTAAGATTTGATCAAATTTATTAATTTTATTTTTATTTGACGAATTTAATTGAAAGCATAAGATGATATCAATATTGAATATCTTTTTTTATAAATCGATTTGAAAAGGTGTTTAAAAGTGAATTCGCTATTTAAGGACAAAGAGCGCAAAAGATTGGTCCATTGTTGTAAATTGTATGAGTAAAGTGTAATTCATTTGTCCGTTCAGCTTACTACTGTAGTAATAGCACTTTTTTCCCGGATGTTTGTCTCGGGCTATAGTTTTGTCTTCGCTGACATCAAACGCTAATAAATCTCACTTTATTCCCTATAATTCCCGACGCTATACGTGTTTCGCACGTCGGTAATACAGTTTGCGGCCTAGATAGGACCGAGGAAATAACCACGAATTCGAAAGGTACACAGGGCTAACTTTCCAAATGAAAAACTTTTCAAGCGCTCCATCAGGCATCTGCCGCGCGGTTCGCCACGTGCACTCACGCGAATTAACACGTTCCCGCTGTGCGATATGTTAGAAGAAAATGTGAAATTATGGTTACAGTGGTAATAACAAAATTATACCGCGAAAATGACCATTATTTCGTTTGAAATTGCGCTCAATATTTTCTGGAATGATAATAAAAATGAACATTTTCATCCGTGCGAACTTTTAATGAATTTGAAATTGTGTTATTCCAGATAGAAAGGTAAAACGGTATAACGAAAATTAAAAGAGAACTCTTTGAGATATTAGAACAGCGCGCGACCATTTTTTGTCGAGGTAATCCGAAAAATAGAAACGCATACGAGAGTTATTGGTAATTTTTTTTTCTAAAATTTCGGGCCATTGACTTTGATAGTCTCATACTTCACTAAATCGAATAGCAGACCGCACTTTTCGTGTATAGTAAGATATCGAAATTTTGGCCCGGACACTAGATAGCAATAGAAAAGATACTTGAAAAGACAGAAACGATTTTATTTATGTACTGTACAAAATTCTGTACAATTTGAAAGTTGAACTGAATTTTTAAAAATAAAAAAATAATTAAATAAAACAGAAGTAAGTGATGTTGGAAGTTTCAAAAAATTGTAAACTACATATAAAACGGTTCGAATGTTTTGGTCGTTAAATGAACGAATATTTCTTCATTTCTCGAATATTAGAACATATGCGACTAAAGCATGATTGTGAAAAATAATGGTGCTTTTTCGGTTTGTTTATCTATGTGGTCGTAAGAGTTTGCTGAGAGACCAACTGAGCACAGAAAATATCGTACGGTATTAATTTACAATTCATAATATGTTGTAAAACATTTCCCAAAAAAAAAGCACTCAGTACGAAAATTAATTAGAAATATTTTTAGAATTGGAAATTGGAAATTGAAAAATATCCAATAGGAAACAATTGGAAAGGAAAAAATATGAAAATGAACAATTTTATAATACACAATTTTTTAAAATTTATTATATTGAAATGTAGATAGAACCCAAATTTTCAAGTGTTGTTCGTCGATTCATCGAGTCTACGGATTTATCAGTAAATTTATCAGTAAATCAGTTTTCCGTTAGTGTAATAGCCATTTAAGAAGCAGTCGATCTACATGGCCGAAGCTTGTTAATTCAAAATTCGTAACTCATCAGACGATTCATTCTCATGGCAGAATGTAAACGTGACGATGTTGGTCAGAAGTCACGTCACAGATTTTCAATTTCCGGTGTCCGGACGAGAATCACTGACATTCAGAAGTATAGTACCTATAATGCAATATTTCAAGAACTTACGTAAATGAGCTTCACTGGAAATGAATTACGACTGAGTTAAATATAATTGATTTACTGACTTCAGTTTTCAAGTTTTGCAGCGCTTAAAACATTTCACGGAATTGTGGTCGTACGAGGATATTTAAGTGTAACACATCAGTGATTGCGTCCACAATATTGTGAAATGATAACAAATAAATAAATTAGCAGTTGTCATAATATTACGGTTATGATAAGAATAACAAACAAATAGCCAAGAATAATTATCATGCCAATGACTTCTTTTTCGAATTATTAATGAATTGAATTTGACATAAACTCGTTGTTATTTGATATTCTCAATATACTTGCTCTCGAATATGAGCCATTAAAGTAAAATTTATTGAATTACATGTTTATTTAAATTACATAATAATGTGTTTCATACATTTTATGTTGCACTCAAATAATAACATTTTATGTCTTTGATAATGATATTTCGTTTTCGCAGCTCTGTTTCTATGTAAATCGAAATGTCCATGGATTATCGTTGCCATTCTCAGCGTTATTTTAGAAAGAATTTAAGTTGAAACAGAAACTTCCATTTTTATCATAAATTTAACCCCTACTTGGATTAAATTGAGTCATTTTTTAATCACATTGACCGTCTTTGATGGACTCGATAATAAACGATCAACTGTCTGATCAAATTAAAACTATACCACTGATGGATTTAAGGGATTCAATATTCATCCAACTAAAAAACCATCCCACTTCCAAGACATTTCACGCAAATCTTCCTTTTTTTAATTACTCGTATTTTTTCTGATTTTCGCCACTTTATTTTCTAATTTTTTTTTTGTCATATTTTTATTTTTGAAATTTGCTAATCTGTTGTGCTACTTACATGTTGCGTCGCTGTGTAGCAAAACCCATGGATTTTGTATTGAAATGTGTTGGTGGTTGATTGCGTCCGGTCGAGATGATTGCTTTCCACCTTGGCATGCACATATGCAATCCTTTCACACATATATTCGTGGCACGTATACGTCAACAAGTTGACATACAGCTGTGCATAAATGACGCAAACCGATGTCTGTTCGTACAAGTTCGGCGGAGCGCATGACGATTACGATACATGTTCCCGGTGACGTTTCAATATTCCGATAGTTTATTCGTTTGAGCCGCTCATCGTCTCCTGCTGCCAGAAAATGACTTCTATTTTAGTTTATAACATATACAGTCAAGCACATACCTGCACGTATTTATTCAGCTAGGTCAACATTGTTCGACTCAATCGAGCGATATATTTTGATACTCGACGATAACTTTTTGTGTTCGAACTCTTTTTTTTCACATGGCTCAAATTTAGCTTCTATTATTGTAACTTTGCCTTTAATCCTTGATTTCACATGTAAATCGAGATATGCATGTTTTTGAATTAAAAAAAATGCTGCATGACAGCAATGCGGTATTGATAATTCTATTATTCACATGTAAATCGTTTTTGTCTGTGATTGAAAAAAAAGAAAAACAAATCCTCAATTTATAACTTGAATAAAATGATTACACCGCACTTCACAGAAAAAAAAGGGTAGAAACATATGGTAAACAACTCTGTTGTATGTTATATATAAACAATAAACTATATATAATAGCATGTGACATATTTCCATGTACAAATATTCAGTTGGATCTACGTTAGTTTAACGTCGGTTAAAGTCGTCTCTACGTTTATTCCCGGCGTTGGATCAACGTTAGTTCAACGTCCGCATGTAACACCCTGTTGACAGCCTATTGACGCACATCGAATTTATACCTGCAAACGACTTGGACCAACGACTTATTAACGTTGGTCTGACTTATAAAAGATGTTTCACCGTTGTTGGATCGACCTTACTCAAGTAAATAGATTTACTAGATTTGCTCATAAAATTGGCTAGATTTTACTAGTATTATCAGTTGATATTGAATAATATTTATTTCTGTAATTAATATTGTTTTCCAACAATTTTTTTATCATTGGATATTTTTCATAAATTATTTTTTTCTTACGCTTTCAAGTATGTAATTATTACTTAAACTATTATATTTTTTTCTCAAAGGTTATTAAATATTCAAAAATGTGTAACAAAGCATGAAAACGAAGTATTTTTGTGAAGTTGGAACAACCTTTATAAATTTACCATGGTTCAACGTTATTTACTGACTTCAGAAGTATTTCAAAAATAGAGTATATTAGTAACTTAAAAGTGATATTAAATTTATGTATATTGTTGGATTAAAAAGACAATTAATTACATTAATTATCATAATATATAGAAATATACTTTTTTGATAGCGTTAAATCATAGTGAATTTATTAAGGTTTTTCCTACGTCATAAAAATACTTTGTTTTCATGATAGTTCATCGACGTCATATCGACTTCAAACCGTCATTGGATACTAACTCTCAATTAAATTTCAGATTGTTGTAAAAAAATTTTGGTCGGCCTGACGTCGCCGTCCAACTCAAATCAACGTATATACGTCGTTGGCTATCGACGTCTGCCAAACCAACGTCGTTTTAACGTAGGGACAACTGTAGCGTTGGAAATTTCTACATTGGTTGTGAATCTATAAACGAGGAAGAAGCTGCAAATTATTTCATTGCCACGCAACAAACCGTTAATTTTTTTAAACGCTTGGAGAACGTTGCTTGCTTTGTTCACGACGAAAGACAGTTGAGTTATTAACGACTCAATGAAGTAATAACATAATGCCTCGATGAAGGCTTGCGCAAACTATTTGAAGTCAAAACGAAACACTCCATTCCCACGTAGCAGCTATTCGAAATTGCTCTTAATCCGTAATCCGGGATGTTGAGTTTCCTCCCGACTGTTTTCTCCCAAGGTGCTTATCACGGCAGTGTTGTAGTTGTAACGCGAACGCCGAAAGATAGATCAAAGAAGAGATGCAAAGGATCGAAGCTGCGAGATAATGGAAAAACGGGCCATTTTTGAAGTAACACACATAACAAGAATTCGATTAAACTCTTTAGCTTTTTATTTTCTTGCAATGCTCAAAGATGTTACAGAGAAGCAATTTGTATGGGTAACCATGTGGAAGTTTGGCCATGTCAATTTATTAAATGCGTTTGTCATGGTTTTAATCTTTCTACAAATTAGAAAAGTGGATTTCATTTGGACAGTAATTGTTTCTTTTAAAAACGTTCTTTTTTTCTGAAAAGTGAAATACTATATTTTTTGAACAATAAAATGTTGCATTATGGAAATTTAAAGTAATCAGTAGTACAAATCGTGTATCGTCAGACAAGTGCAACATCAGATGTGAATAAGACTGCTTGGGTTGTAGAGGCTTTTCAAACCATATCTTCAATCAAGTATTAAAAACTTGTCCGTATTTCTAGTGTGAACGCATACATTTGCATTCTCTAAACTGTCAACATTCCCAACCTACATTTCATGGAGTGGCTGACACACGCGATCTGCCGAGAGATACGTTTTATGAAATATCAAACTTTTGACAAATTCAGACAGGAGCGACTTTCATTACAATAATTACTCAACTATTAGTTTTCACGTGGCGACGCATAAATGACAGCTGAAAACAAGAAAACACAAAACAAGCAAAGTTTATATATATCAATTTGAAAAACGAAATTTTCAATTTTAAATTTACATACGTTGGAATTGGAAGTCAACATTTTTATTTCTCTATATTTCGGGGCCAACATAAATTCCATACGCGTCATAACAAATGCCTTATTGGAAATTTACTCGCGCAACTGGTTTATTACAGCGAAATCTGAATGCGTTGGAATCGTAACACGATATCGGTGTATTTTTCATAAAATCTCGGAGATTAAACCTGACGTGCTCGGTTTAAACGTCGTTATATCTGACTTCGTCATGCGATACGCATTTACGTGGTTCATATAACTATGACGAGGATAGGGAAGCCACTAACACGTCGCAAAGTCACAGCCAATAAAAGAACGATGAACGATTTGGAGCGAAATCACTTGCTATTAGAGGATAAAATAAATCCAGCCGGTGTTATCTTGTGATTTCGCTGCGAATTTCGTTGGTCGGTGTGAAAATAATCAAAAAATGTTTCTTGTTACAAAATCAATGGAAATATGACAATTCGCTGAGTAAAACGAATTTTAAAAGAGTTCCCTGGTTCAAAGTTCCGACTATTTCAGACTAAAAAAATTTTACCTAGAAATAGTCTCGAAAATGAAACAGAAAATTTGATTTTGAATTCAAATGTTCATACAATACAATTTAGTACTGATAGAACCTGACTTTATTATTTTTACAAAATTATGTTATTTTAATACTAAAATTGTATGAAAATTCAAGTTCAAACTGAAATTTTCTGTTTCTAAACTGATTTAAATATATTCAGATAATGTTTGGAATTATGAAGAAAAGACACATTGATCACGGTGTTAAAGTTTTTTCGAATAATTTTATCGGAAAATCGTGACAAAATGTTGTTAAACAATTATTTCTATTTTGAAAATATTCATTTATGAATTCCTGTTATACTTTTTTCATTTCACATTACATACCGAGTAGGGTAGGGGGATGGGCGGAGGGTTATATTTTTATTATCTCGCAAAATTTTAAATTGTTTAGAGTTTTTTTTCTGTTACAAATTGAATTAACTTGATTTTGCATAATGTAATCTAATCGAGCTGGAAAACAAATATCGGAATTCAGAAATGTTTCCGAGGTATCAACGCGAGCTTCTTACACCTTGGTATAGTTATGCTAAACACCGTTCAAAGTGACAGCAGAGCACATTCGGTCAGACGCCGGCGTGAATGAATAATTAATTCGTTTATCCATCTCGACTGTTGAGCGACTTGCACCAGGCTCTTCATCACATCAAGTCAAAAATGCAGTAAAAAATATTCGTGACCTGGTTATAATCTTACCAATGCCACAATATCAATATATATGTATATATATTTAACCAAAAAAACGCGGCCTGTTAATACCACGACTTGAAAATATATAGCTCGCGACTATTTCCATAACAATCGATGATTTACAATGGCAGCATAAATCCTGTTACGCAAAATGGTCAGAAATTTTCCATTGTACGAAAAAGCGTCAGCGTTTTTTTATTTTTTTTTTTCAATTTTTCTCTTTCCATAATTCCTTATTGAACAACGAAAATTGTTACTGTTAAATGTAGAGCCGAGCATTGAGGAGTTGGATTACGTTACTAGAAGCGGTACAATATGAACGATCCACATTGTTACGGCACGAAGCACTGAATTTAACAATATTATGAATGTTTTGCTCAATTTTGTAAAAAATGTATACATTTTAATTGATGTTGCATAAACAAAAACAGGAGTTCTTGTCTTGTGTAAATTTCTGATAATTATTAATTTCTGATAATAATTAATTTTACTAATATTGAAAAGCGCGAAGAAATGTAAACTTTATATTTTTAAACATACACTGATCACTAAGATAAGATTCAAAACAGACGGATATTTTCTATTTCGACGGAATTAATGATTATTCCACGTATACGAAGCAATTAGAACTTTTCCACAGTAATGCTAAACCGATTGGGAAACGGGGTTTACGTGCGCATTAGGTCGCCAGAATGAATTCGTGAACGAATCAAAGGAAACGAGATTAGAGAGCTAACTTTGTTTACCCCCGGTCAATCAGTAAATCCAAGAATTCGAACTCCGCGAGAGATTTCGAAACCGAAGAGACTTAGGTGTTCGGTGTTGCGTCGGAAAAGCTAATGTGCCTGTCCGTGATGTTCTGTCAGGTGAAAGAGTTTTCTTAATTAGTCGGCATTTGCGTACGAATTGCGCGACGAATTTGGTATCTTGTCACGATTGTCAAAGATTGACCAAACAAGGGAGCACTTTTAACTCGACCCAATACAGAATTCATGCCGTTCTAGATAACCGTATTGATTATTCGTGTCTATTTGAAGACGTTTATTTTTTTGAAACGAAAATTAATGAACAATTGCTTAAAATTAGAACAATTATGGTTCAATTCTATCCTTTTTGCATAGTTTCATCTTTTACATGTAAAAATTGTACTTCAGTAGCAGCTTTGGTATATCTGTACTGACCCACACAAGCTCTACCCTCTGAAGTATCTATTGCAACGTTTTACAGGGGAATATTGTTCTGTTTAAGCCGCTCTCCGATATTTCATCAACTTTCTTATTTCTTTCTCTGGAGGAAGATTTCGCATTATGTTTTTTGTGTCCTCACCCTTGTCATTCTTATCGGCCTTACCAAGAGGGCCGATCCAAATGACAGGAATTGGTGTGGTACTGTGTGCAAAGTACGTCCAGCAACTACTCTACAAGAATCTATCTGTGAAAAAATGCTGTCTCTTGGTTATTTTCCCGTCGAGCGAGTGGCTTTTATCCCTCGCCGGTCCGAGACGCACAATATCGCTAACACAAGAGGGTGCATTGGCGTTTGGCGCAATAATTCGTCGCTTTAATGCCCGGCGAGATTTCTTCAATTACGTGACACAAAATGATGCTAACCCGGGCGATGGTCCTTATCAGTGAGCGGTATTCAATTACTCAGGTTTTACCGGGCGCGCGAATTTTTCCCATCCCGTTCGCGGTGAAGTTGAGCCAAGAAAAGATAAGCTAGTTCTGCACTGTTAGTAGCTTGACTTTCGGTCGTGTTAATGGTCAGAGGACGATTTCGGCTTCGCGTCGGATTGCAGAATGGCAACGAGCCATTCGTGGAGAACGAAGAGGTTGTCTTCGAAACGGGCCGGGGTACGGGTGTACAGTAATTTGTCGGCTCGGCAAGGCGACTGATAACGGAGGGTGTTCCATTCTCCAACGAAGCTCGCATAACCGGTTCTTCTATCTCATCCCCCATTGCCGCTCGTTCCCTCTCACTCTCAGCCTTCACCCACACACTTCCGCCATTCCCCTCGGTGTAAGACGTCCAGTTTACTCCGCCAACTTCTCATCTTCTATATACAATCCGGGCTCTTTTATCACAGAACATGGTGGGGCTTGTGAGTTTTTTGTACACAAATGTGACGTCGGGGATTACCCGAGATACTCAAAAGTCGAGTTTGTTATTTGTAGGGCAGGGGGTTACATGACGCTCATACATAAAAAATGATTCGAAGCACGAAATAGAAAAAACTGTGGATCGACCGTCGATAGCTGTTCCAATATTTTTTTTTATTTTAAGATGAATCGGTTGTGTTATCAGTTGAGTCAGTTGCGAAATAGATGGAAGTTGGTTATGAGATTATAATACTGTGGGTCATACCGGGGAGTTTTGATCCTAGACAGGTATTACAAGACTAATTGTTGGCATTACTGCAGAAATAGAGTCTTAGAGAAATATGTAAGTTCGGAGTGCATTCAGGATCATAGTTTGATGCCGGGAGTGGAATTACTTTCCGTAAACCGATATAATTTTCCATTTCAAACCGCACGTTTGCAGAGTTGCAGCAAAAGGGAAAGAAGAAAGGGAAATTTTAAGATAAAGTTAAATTTATGACACCACTTTTAATTATCACAAGACATTCGAAAATCTGCGGGACAAACATGTACGATTCTGTTTCGTTACACTTCTCCGTAACATCTTACAAAATTATCCAATCTAGCGAATTGCTACAAGTTGAATGTACTTTTGTGTACATGGTAATTGAAGACTGCGTTCCTGATACTCATCGCGCAACTCTGTTTCTTACGGGTACAAGTTTGTCTCGGTGCGCCGCAACAGAAAGCCATAACACTTGAACTTTTATAATACGTTAACGCTGAAACTTCATTCAGAAATATTATGAGATCATGTAAGAAGGATATAAACAAATCATACACTAAACACTTTATCAGTTACTACACTATCGTTAACGTAACTTTAATTTTTTTTTGATGTAATGCGCAAATAAACTGACTTGAATTTATATTTTTGAATTTTGAATTATGTGCAAATCAATTGAGTGACGTTGAAAAACATTTTTCTTTTTTTTTATATCGCTGCTCATGTGTGAACGATTTTACAATGTAGTTGTGTTTATCATTGCACTTTTTCCTACGTCCACATACATTCAGGCCGTTATCACGCGCCTTGCGAACTAAGTCAAAATCACGCAGCAGTACATGACACATTTGTACGCCGTAGCGGCGTGCAATATATTTCTGCAAAATGTCCTTATGTGCGAGGATATTGTTTGTGAATTATAGATGCCATATTGAGACATCCAGTAATCATAATTCAGTGGTTTATCTGCCGATATATTAATCCCGGGATGCAGAGAGAGGGCTCGAATGATACATGATTATACTACTAAATGATATGAATATTGTTCATTTCATATAAAAGAAGCAAGTTTTGAATAAAAAAGTGTGATAATATGCAAAGAATAGGTACGAGGGAAGTTTCTTAACAAACGTACGTGATAGCGATAGTACATTGCGTGAATATGTAAATTAAAATGTACGATAGTAACGGTTTGTTTATCTGAAATATATCGTCATTGAGAAACGACGGTGAAATCTAAAAACAAAACGCATGAGTTATGATTTTTCATAATTTTTTTTAAATGGAGAAAAAAATGATAAAAAATTACTCAACAGTTTGTACTGAACAAAGTATCATTAATTTTCAAATTATTATATATGTACATTTTTTTATTTTTGCGTATTTTAGTACTTTGGAAAAATTAATTAACTACTTACAAAAAACAAAAATAACATGAATATATCAAAAATTACCAAATTAACAAATAATCAATAAGTAGAGTAGATCGTTAAGGGGTCTTCCCTTCTCTTGGTGAAAAAATGACCAATCTTTAAGAGTGGAT
The DNA here is from genome assembly GCA_030522925.1 of Trissolcus japonicus. Lineage (NCBI taxonomy): Eukaryota > Metazoa > Arthropoda > Insecta > Hymenoptera > Scelionidae > Trissolcus > Trissolcus japonicus. Next base: position 42,963 of record JAPYZS010000496.1, read on the forward strand.
TAACAAAAAACTACTGGTCGAAACTTGTTCAAACTTTCACTGGTTGTTCTTTATACCTTGAAATAGAAAACACATATATTGAATACAAAAAAATGACACATATCGTGGTGGCGTTAGTGTCCCTCCAATGCCGTTCGAAAAAAGAAGGGGAGGGCTCAAGCCTTGTGATACCTTCAAAACGAGGTCAGTTTGTGAGCCATTTGATAATTTTTTACAACAAAAAAAATATCAACAGATACTTCCCTAGTAAAAATGATAATATATTGACCATATATTGTCAATATATTATTTTTAAGAAAATCATGTATTGACCACATAATAATAATATATTTTCAATATAATGACAATATATTAACAATGCATTGACAATATATTGACTATGTATTGACAATATATTGACCATACATTATTGAACATTTTCCATACATGGTCATACGTTGTCAATATATTAGCGACTATACCAAACAATTAAAATATTGTCCATATATTGTTAATACATTGTTAATACATTGTTAATACATTGTCAATATATTGTCAATATATTGTCAATATATTGATAATGTATTGTCAATATATGGTCAATATATTGATAATGTATTGCCAATACATGGTCAATATATTATATTTAAAATAATATATTGTCAATATATGTTTTATGTATGGTATTATCATTTTTACTAGGGTTTGTTATAAGAAGAATCTGCTGATATGTTTTTTGTAGTAAAAAATTATCAAATGTTGGCTCACAAACTGAACTCGTTTTGAAGGTATCACGAGGTTTGAGCCCTCCTCTTAAGTAGGAAGCAAGCGCCAATTACCAAGATTGCATAATAACTTGAATAATGAAAAACTAAACAAAAATTCGTATTTTAAAATATGGGGTGTCAGTTGTCATGAAAGATGTGTTGGAAAAATATCCGAAATCAAACATCGAATTATTCGATCATGAGGAGAATTTACGCGTTCAATTTCCTCAAAGTAGATCGTAAACCACGCTCGTGTTACAAATCAGATTAAATGAAAATAGTTGAATGACAATTATGTTCCGTGGAAGATTCTTTCGACCAAAGTTTCACCCGGATTCAAGGGCGGACGGGTTGAGAAGAAGGATGATGTTAATGTAATAATAATAACTCTGCGCTCGCGCGGGCGTCATTTAGAATAGCGTGACTTTTGGGAACCGTCACTTTCGACAAATAAAGCACAGGGCATTCCGCAGTTGCCGGAGAATTGTGACTTAGCTCGGTACCGAGAGAAAGAGGTGAGTATAACAGCAGCCAGCTTCCGGCACACTAGATGCTTGTCAGCGGAAACTTAATTAAATATCCAAAGTGGATGCCGGAATTACTACAATTAGTATGACGCCTCCGCTAGTCCCTTATTACCAAGTAAGTACCATCCACCCGTTCGCAGGTATTACTACTTGATGTCTAATAAACGTCATTATGGCTTTAGAGCGATCCTTTTCCTTTTCCCCTTCGTTCCATTTTTTTTTCTTATTTTTTTTATTTGTCGCTGTAACCCTCTTGTAGATAACGAGGGTCGCTTACAAGATGCAAAAGCTAGGCAAAGACCATATTTGTACACAGGTTGGGAATGATATCACAAAAAAACCAATCGAGACGTCGCGGTTAGTGACGCTTAACATTTTATTGTTTTTAAGTTATAAAATGTAAAAATATCTAGGTTTTGGTAAAAATTTACGTTTTGAATTGTACTGTGAGTGGAAATATATTTTGCACTCGCAGATGAGGGCGATCGAAAAATCAATTATCAACTCTGACCTGAGTTTTTTTTTATCAAAAGTAAAATTGATTTACATAGAGATGAGCGGGAAATCACCTTTGTGGATTTTTAGGGCGTTTTGAATATCAGAATGATGATCGATGGACACACTTTTCCGAATGTATAAAATCGTATCGGGTGTTATCCGTTAATTTCGATGATTTTGCAATTTTATCATAATTGATTGATTTTCAAATTTGAATTTCATTTTTGTTATCTTTTGTAATGCATGTGACTGGATTCCATTTGATGATGATTCGAATGTTGATGTTGTGTGAATCGAAAAAAAATCAATCAAATTTCGCCAGTGAATTTTCATTCTTTTTCAAATTCATTCATTGACATTTTTCTTTCAGTTTTTTCGATTGAATTTTTTTTTATTTTGTTATGAAAACGAGAAATGGTTTCATGGAATATAGGAAAAAAAATTTTTTAGAACATTCCCATTCTGCGATTCCCTACAAAACGGAATAGACATAGATATTAGGTTACTCAGAAAATTGCCAGCATCTTGAGTATTTTTTAATGTCATTCATTATCTGATCGCAGATTGTGTCGGAAATTAAGATTTCGGCTTGCAACGTTTGGGAAAGGGAGAAGCCAATTTGAACGCTGAAATTGCAGATAAATATTGAGACTCGAGGACCCGAGACCCCTCGGCAAACGAACCGGAAATTTTTGAAATAACGATTTCGCGTATATGAATGCGAAATACTGCCCCATCATAATTTTTCACAAAAAAAAAAAAAAAAAAAGAAAATATAAACTTCTTACCCTGATTCGAAAAAGGGCAAGGATTAATCTGTCTTCATAATTGAATGTTCATACAAATATCTGAACAAATTGAATCAGACGATTTCCCATTGTTTTTTCTCTGCTTGCGATAACAAAATGGAATGTATAACTGTATAAACGTGCATTCATCATGTTTTATATCGAACAATCCGATTGAACGTCTCCGCAGACATTAAATTTCCGAGCCGAAGGGAAGCTTCTTACGTCGTTGCGAGGAAACGACTTGTCCACGACATTACAAAGTAATGTCGTGTAATATATAGCGAGATCTCGTCTTCTTTTGACGCATGACGCACTTCTTCAGAGCCATTATGCAATTTTAATGGATCAAGGGAGCGGGCGCTTCAAACGTACAGCAAAACGAAATGGGCAGTGAATGTGCGAAGCAGATAACTTGTAAGTTGGTCTTAACCTCGTCGTCTTAACATGGTCGCTTGTGCGCGGTAAATGTCCGCGCACTTCAAATCTTCTTACGAGTTCATCGCAATTTTTTGCCCTTGCCGCTCTACCGCTTAGTTTATGACGATCAAAAATCGTCCGATGACCATGGCACCGGATCACGATCTTTCCCAAAGATATCCTGACACTCGTTAATAAAATTCGACGAGATAAAAGTTGTCATCCCCCACGTGACGGCTCATGGCTTTAATAAATAATAAAAAAAAAATAAAAAAATTTTAGACGGTTTCATTTTTCAAAATTAATTAGTTTCAAAATAAAAAATAAAATCTGCTAAATAATCTGCAAAAATATTTTAAAAATTCCATCATGCAATTTTTGGCATGACATTGTTTGTTATTTTTCAGTTTATTATTTTATTTTAGCGTTCTTGTAATCCCTTAAGTGAATAAAAAACGTTGAATTATTTATTGATTTTACAAATATTTTTAATAAAGTGACTTTGAAAACAAAACAAAAACATGTTAAGTTTACACTCGAACAATCACGACCAAATGATGTAATTGCACTTGAGAATTTAAAATTTTTTCTGAAACATTTTTGGCTGGGCGAAACGCGTGGCAAAAATAAGTTACACACACGCCGTCCGACGACGTGTTGTTAATTATCGCTTTATTTTTGTTTTTAGATTTTATCGCACGTGACACCTAACAGCGGAATTAACAATTATGCACCCACTCTGTTTCTGTCGAGTTTGGACGAGGATAAAACTGCGGAAAACAAGTGTGCAACACAGCCAAGTTAGCAGTGGTTTTCAACTTCACATAATTGTTGTGCTGCAATTAGCATGGATGAAAGTTGCTGTTCAAAACCGTTGCAAGGTAATTATGAAAATATAAAGGAATTAACTCTTGAAAATTAAAACAATATTTTGATTTCATATTCCAAAACAAAAAATATAAAAATATAAAAATTATATTTGGAAATTTATGGAAAGTCTTTTCGATGAAACGATAATATTATGGCTTGGCTTATGAATTATTAATAGTGAAAGTGCAAAATAATAAGTTTGAATAAAAAATAAAAGTGGCATATTTAATGGGCCGATAATATGCTTAAACGATTGGCAACTCAATCGGTTTAATAGATAGTAGGCAATCAGAGTATAATCATTATTCAGCTCGTTCATTAGGTTATCGTGTTCGGCGCGAAGCACGATTCAATCACGAGTTATCTCCTACAGCATCTACATACATAACAGAATAATAAAGGTCTGATATCACGTTGAGGGATACATGAAACATAGAGATGAACAGAGTGCAGTGTCAATCCCGACTGGACCGGTGTATTAATGCGCCGCAGGAGAATATGTATATAGATATGATTATCTATAGATTGTCAGTATAATGTCTCAGTATGCTGAATTCATTCTGTCAAGTGTTCGGAAAATAACATTACATCCGCTAAAATGTTGCCGAGCAAACTCTGCTGTTACACAATCCTTCTAATTTAAATTAATAACATCCGGGTCGTATACTAATGAAGCTACTTTTTTCTCGCGTATTATTAGAACAAACAAATTAAATTTTCTTTTCAATTCAACTTCATAAATTTAAATTTTATAAGTTCGTTTGCTGCATTTTGTCGTAAGCATTGAAAATTGTATCAATTAAATTTTCCTTTTACCCCGGACGAATAGATAATTGTATTGAAATGCACTCACTTTTTATTCTCAACTGCTAAATGATTTTGATAAAAACTCTGATCGCTTTCAAATTAAATAAAACGTTGACCTTAATACAGTTTTGCTGATGTGTTTACTCAGTTCAACATCTTTATGCACATCATTTCTTCGATGTGAGATGTAATTTGTGTACTTTGATGCTGAAACTTGAACAAAGATTAGTCTAACGGATGCAATAATAATGAATCATTAATATACATTAAACTTTTATTATCCCGGGAAAAAAGTTCAGGTTGGATCAGACCTGGAAATAGTCCTGATTAGGTTAAAATATGTCAAATTTTATAAAATTTTATCTGATCATGAATTAGGTCCATTTTTAGGTCTGATCAGACCTGGACTTTTTTTCCCGGGATATTAAATTATTTTCACGCAAAGTAAGGTATAATTTTAAAAATTCTATACGTATATTCCCCCTTAAATAGACTTTCTTGGCGGCTATATATATATATTCCAGGTTTAATAATGGTAACAAAGAGATTTTTTTAACTCCATACCCATCTTTTAATTTCGGCTGGTTTCATGTCCCTCTTCCCTCCAGTGATCCCACGCGAATGTTTGTTTATTCATCTTTTACCGCTTTTCCTGTTTTACAATATTCTTTAACCCTAGTCAAGAGCTCGAGTTTTTCGTATCCAGTTTGGCCTGTAGTGTTTTAATCATGGCGCTACAAAGTAGACCATTGTCCTCTGTGTATCGGTCCGAAAGCGCATTCGCGAGCACATAACAGTAAACGTATACGTGCACATACACTATGGCTAAATGAAAACCGACGTACGACAAAGAATCGGTTTTTTAATGTTTTTCTAATCAATTCATATTGCAGAAAGTCTCTTTTAATCATAAAACGAGAAAGAGTAAAATTTTACACGAATGAAAATACATCTGCGAAAAATTGTGAATTAAATCACATGTAATTTTATATCTTTCCTCGAATACCTTTCATTATTGTACGCATCAGTCCAGATATGTTATCAGAAGTTATCAAAAATATATTTTATTAATTCGGATAAAAGATTCAGAATCGTTGCTTTTTCATCTTAATAAACTTATGGATTTAACAAATGTTATGAGACCTTTTTTATTTATCTCGAAATTTCCGATAAGCTTATATCGCTAATTTTGCAGTAAAGAAAGAATAATATTTATCCATTGATGCTCTGCTATACAATATAATCGCTTTAAAATACAAAAAAAGCTCTTTTATTTTTAACGTATGTTTTTTTTGCCTTTCAGGATGATTATATATAATCATCTTGAAAGGCAAAAACTTATTATGAAACAGCACTGTTACGTCCGGAGAAGTAACAAACAATTTTGAGATTATATTCGAATAACACAAGCAATTCAGATTATAGGGTTGCACTCAATAAAGAAAAATTCAATTGGTTTAACAATATTTATTTCATTTAAAAATAACAGACATTATTTTTGTGGTATTTTAAACAATTTTAATGATATAATTAACTTATAACTAAATCGATGTGACAAATATATGTTATAAAATATAATTATTTTATGACATTAATGCTTACGTAATACCTTTGGATTCTGGACTCAACTCTTAACGATGATGAGACTTCACACTCGATGAGACTTCACTTGAGGTTACGGTTACGGTTACGGTTAGGACAACAGACTCAAGAGATGATTCTATCGGGTCAACCGGGAGGAAAGATTGATTTGACTGGGCCAAGAGCACTCTATTTATCTAAATTTTTTAGCATGGGAAACATAGGAATTGTAAAAGTAGGAGGTTTCCAGGAAAATCATTTAATATTTCAACATCTTTGTTAAACAGTGTACAAAATTTGGTTCTTTCTTACATCATAGCGTTTGGTCACCTGCTCATCAATATGCGTTATGAGATCACTCTAATACGCTTTTTCAGTCATTCAGTGTTTACGGCCCAAGAATTCGTGTATACGAATGGCCTAATTATCTCTTGTATCAAAAGACACTCAGATGCCAACGATTTGTATGATGT
>JAPYZS010000498.1:0-95700 GCA_030522925.1 Trissolcus japonicus
TCCGTTCAGTAGAAAATACTTTTCGTGCAGTAAAATTTACTATTAATTTTTTACTAAATGCGTTTAGTAATTTTTACTATAACTTTTTTCTCCGTGTACTAGCTGAATGTACCGCTCGGTTTCACCTACATGCTATAAAAACAAAACTCATTGTGTTAAATTATTCTTTAAACAAAGTTACATCGGACGTCCGGTATAGTTTTCTGAAAAGTATATTAACTTTTTTTGGTTAACCAATTATAAGCTTTTCTAATTTAGAATTACATTTGTTAGAAAAAATGTAAAATCGTTTGATGAACAGTTGATTTTTATTGGTGTAGAGTGAATACAAAAATTATTTATAACTATTTATACATCGCCAATGAATAGTACTAATTTTTAATAAAAATTTTAGTTAAAAAGTATAATCAAAAATATAAATTTGACATATATATTTGTACATATATTTTTGTCCCTGTGAGTTAGTACTGAGTATAAATAATTTATACGGCATACGCATGAATAAAAAATATAAAAAAAGATATGCAGCAAAAGATATCAAACGAGAGATAAAATTGAATTAATTTGGTTTCATGAAATAAAAAATGTTGCCTTATGATTATATTGAATTACGTATTGAATATTGCCCAAAATGATTTTTGCAATGATAAAGACCAATTTCTTTTCCTATTCAAAAGATAAATATTCATGAAAGAGAAATTAATAAAAAAAAAAATGTTGTAATGGAAATGAAAATGCAACCGTTACAAAAGGAATAATCATTTTATGTGGGATTATAAGGAAAACTCCATTTAATCACATGCGTAGTAACAAATCGGTACATTTCATAAGTGACTGCTGTACATGTAAAATTGCAATGTTACAATCACGTTCTCACAAATTACTTATTGAATTGAAGGAGCATTTATTAGTAACGAGCGTAAGTAATTTGTAAATAAAAACTTGGATTGTTGAAATAAAAAAGCTGAGATAGCAAGTGGATTAAGAATGCTCTTTGTATGTTAATTTGTTGCGAATATAGAGAATATTCAATTAAGCCGTTCCATTTATTTGTATTATAAATATTTATGAACATTTTTATCAATATTAATAACTTGTACATTTAATCTCCGGCGTACATTTCAATTAAACTCTCGGAGGTTACAATAATTGTTCATTAAATAAACGCATTCAGATTTCCGTTTTTTTTTATTCTCTGCGAATAATAAATTGCATACCAAGAGTTTCATACATAACTTTTTGATTTTTTTTATTTCACATAACGAAATCTTGATTATCCATTATTTTGGGTAACCGAGCTTTTATCGCACGAAAATAATCTGCTTATCAACATGCTGTGCATTTTTATTTGAACAAGAACTGATAATTTATCATGAAACACGCTGTCCCAAATCGTAAGAGCAATAGTTGGAACGTTCCCAGTTATCGTAACACGGCAAAACATGAATTCGTTCGCAACCGCGTCTGCTGCATTACCGCACGAGAACTGGCGAAAGTGTTTTCCATTTTCTCCGCTGCCGAGCTCGGGTTTGGCGCTGGGTCCTCAGGTTGATGCTTGGAAAGTGGCGCCACTCTCGGTTCAACATGGAACTAATTTCTCTCGCCAGTCTGAAATCATATTAAAATCAATGTGCGATTCCCTGTTTGAACATACGCTAACTTGAGCACTTATGAACCATATTGCGATGAAATGCAATTACCAACGTTTAATAATAAAATTCGATGTTACTGAATATCGTATTATGACGATAGAGCCAGTTTGATGCTTATCGCTAATAAATTGGTCCAAATTCTTTGTTGATAATTGAATTATTTGTTTCTCTTGATGTTGATAAATGAATTTCTATAAATTTCAAAATACGCTTGACAGGTTCTGTATTGTTTGATAACGATATGAGAATTAATATAAACAGAATGAAACAATTTGTCAATGAAAGGAAATGCAATTTTGCCAGTTCAATTAACCAATTGTTTTAATATTTTAATAAAAAAAAACAGCTTAAACAAGTAAATTGACACCGAAATACTCAGCAAGATAAAATTTTTGTTGAAAAATAAAAGATGTATATAAATTTTTCTTCCCCCAGTAACTTTTACGTTCATCTTACAAGTACATTTATTATACATACAAAAACAAACACAAGCTTGTTTATATCAGTTTCAATGCAACGTTCAAATAGTTCACTTTGGATAATAATTGTCAAACATTTTTTAAAAAAACTATACGTTGGATTTTCATGCTTGTCTGAATTTTATTCATTATTATTTATTCAAAATATGAAGAAAAGAAGAAAAACAATTTTCGTCAAACAATATAATATATAAAATTTTTTAATATTTTGTCAAAATATATGATTTGCTGACAAACTATATTTTTAATGACAAGTATATAAACAAATTATGATAAATAGGACTGTGAAGTTTGATTTCTAAAATGATCGATTTCCAAAAGAACGAAAATATTGCAAAAATTTACAAAAAAAGATCATCTTATAAAAAATTATTCAAATCAAAATTATTAAAAAATTGAACAAAAAAGAGTGCAAAAACAAATGTCTCAAGAGAATTGATTTCGTAAGAAACTCTAGTTGAATTGTCAAAGAACTTAAGGACAAAATTAAACGTTGTCAAGAATAATGTGATTGAAAAAAAAAAAAAAACGTAATGGTATAAAAAGGTGCTTCTCATGGCATTGTATGACAGCGCTATACGAAGATTAGCAATCGGTCGGAGAACAATGAAATTGCAGCGATATTCTTAGGTGTGTGCATAAGCGCATTGTCGCATTGAAATCGGGCTCAACTGTAAAAGTTGTCTCAAAACTGTACGCGCGTAGAATAGCTTGTTGTGTACAACGGTTGCGCTCGTATTAGAGATCTCTTTTCTTTAATTACAATGCCCATGGCGCGCACAGAAAAGACGCGGTAATTATTGGTTACAATGAATAGTCGAGAGGCTGGTCTCTCTCTCTCTCTACCCCCTTTGTTCTAGCACTCCGCAACATTTGGTATCCGTCAGATATGACGTGTTCGCATTATTCGCGTTGATACGCGGATACATACTTCGCTGTTACCGACGCCACATGTAATTTACAACTATTTATGTCTAATAGACGCTTCAAAAGCTTCAACCACTTGGCGCTACTGAAAGATATTTTGAAATTGATATAACGCTTCTTGTACTCAGAAAGACTATCAAAGAAATTGCTTTTGTTACACAATGTTAGTACTTTTCTCAAATAGGCTATAAATTTCATCGGAGTAGACATTAACAATTAAAAAAAATTTAAGAAAAAATAATGAATTCAACTTTTATTATTGACAGCTATTTTTGACAGTTTTTCAACTAGGTTGTCGTACTGTATGGTTTAAATATTTAATATTGTTTAACCACTTTTGAATTGCTTTTAACTTTCACTCCAATTATTTGTCATTCCAACTATGGAATTGATTCAAAATTTATTCACAAAAAAAAAAATTAAATTTATTAACATTCATCATTTTTGTTACGAATTTTTATGACCAATAATTGTTCAACATTTATTTCAGGTTTACATGGAATAATACTCTTTGAACAACAATATTAACATTGATTTTTAGATGTGTGTTTTACAGAACAAAATTACCGGTTATTTTATCTGCGAATAAATATTGAAAATATAATAACACGTTCCAAACAGCACAAATCATTTGCTTTTTTTCAACAATGCTTGTACCGTAATAGTTACATCGTAGATAAAGTAATGTGTGGATATAAGAGTCTGTAAATTTAAATTAGTGAATATATCAACTGATTAAGAGAAATTTTCACTTGTTTGAGATTATTGGCTGACGATGAAAGAATGAGATATCGTCGGAGAGACATGATAGTAAATAATATTGCAAATTTAAGACCTGGTTTTGAATAATTTTTAATATATTATCGGCGGTGTTTATTGACCAGTTAAAAATAAATTGTTTATTCTCAATAAACATTTTTATAAATGTTCCCCATCTAGATAACCGGTATATTTAAAATGCATTTATTGGTGAAACTGAATCATTTGAAATTCATTGAGATCATGATAACGAAAACACTTTTGAGTTTGAGCAATTTTGTAATATTCATATGAATAAATCACTACCCAGATGAGTTTATATAATGATAGTAAAGACGATCAAAAAGTGTTCATGTAATTTTAAAATAAAGTGGTGCCCCTTTTTTATCTGTCAGATGCAGACGTGCAGCGCAACTTGTTAAACCTTTTTTCTACTTAAAAGATTTTTTTGTTTGGAGAAAGAACATGTGAGTCCGACAACATTGTAATTCAACGAGATTGCATTTTTTTTGTTATCAAATTTTTATAATTAATTAATAATCGAAATTATACTTTCTTATCGTCAAGTAAAAAGTAGTACAATTATACGTACGTACACTTGTGTTACAAAAAATGAACACAAAAATTAACCCGTCATTTTGCCTGGTATTTTAAGCGACAATTCTGACCAAGATACAGGTTGAAATATTTCGTTTCCTTTGTGCCGTTCAAAGAGTGGACTTATTGGCAAGTCAATTAAGAGGCAAAAGATGTACAAATACGCAACGATCATTTTACAAAATCGATCTGTTTTTATTAACTGGAGAAAACAGACGAAACGAACGTTTCGTCAGATAAACAAACGCACGTAAAAAGTATTCATTCGTACATTTTTCGTGCAGTTCGTGCGCGTCGCGAGATTCTCGCGAGCGTCGCACGTGAGATGTGGCAAAAATGTGGCACACAAGAAAAAGATAGCAGTCCAAAGACGCCTGTTTATCTTGCTACCGGAGATACGCATCGGTCAATATGTGCTTAGCCTCTGAACACACGTTATGCATACGTACTTACACTTAACGCGTGTATCATTCTCTTTTTTCTGTTTGTTTTCTCCTTTTGACTTCGTTAAGTCTATTTTATTTCTTTTTTTCATCCTCAATAAGATACACACCTCCAGCCTGAATCCATATCCACTTTTGTTCTCAAGCATACTCGCCAACTCCTAGAAAAAATTTTCAACTGGTTGAGACAAAAATTTGACCGAACAAATAGAAAACGATTTTTTTTGGGGAAAAAATTCGAAAAAAATTTGTATTAACATAGCTAAATTTGTTTTGAAGTACAAAATAGCCATAAAAACTTATTTTTCAATTTCATAACTAAGGCTTGTAAAACATATTTTGACAAAAATATTACCACCGGTCTAGTTAGGCTGAACTTCCATAATCGTATTTGAGATCTCAAAATAAAGTGTAACACTCGGGTACACTCGTTAAAATTAAATGCTAAGATGATCCGATCCCCTTGAAAATCTCGAGTACGTTTCCCTACTCTCCGGCTCGAGAGGGCGTGTAACTTTTAATATGCTAAGCTTTGCTTCTGCAATTTTCTGTTTCATCCAGCGTCGAAAGAAAAAAAAAAGGGTCCGACGCAGCACTGTCTCTTTCGAAAATGCACTTCACGACGTTCGAATCCATGCAGTCATCGACTGCGTGAGAAGTGCAATTTGCATAACAGTGAACCCGAAGTCTTACGACGCACATGGGAAACATCACCGTGTATCGTTATTCGGATACGAGGCAAACTTCATCCGATTGTTTATTGCAAATTGAGACGCCGCTTGTGCACGAGAATTGAAAGATGCTATTTTTTGTTGTTCAACATGTTTTCTTTCCACTTTTACCTTAGCAGTAGAGGAAAAAAGGTCATTTTTTGCAATCATGAAAAATGAAAATTGACTACCCATTTCGCAAAGTGCGTTTGAAATGGTTCTAGCGACTGTATTTATATTTCCAACCATAAATCGTCTGTTGCAAGAATCGTAGTAACAGTAACTATTATCGAGTGGAAGAGAAGAAAAAAAAATAGAAAGAAAAGTACAACAATAATTCTAATTCACGTCACCGTTAGGAATAAAAGTCTAACAATGAAAGAGTGAACGTTTCGAAGGTCGCAGAATTTTTTTTTACATTGTTAGTTCCAGTGCCTTTCTTCAATCGATTTGCATACAGAGGTGAAACTGTACACTGATTATATACATATATATTATATTTTGTTCATCTGCTCTTATGTCTACTTATTTTAATTTCGTGTATCCCTTGTTCTGGGTCCCCCCCTCCGCGCGGCGGGTATCCCCCCGGTTCGTTACGCGCTTCATTGTCCTAGAACGCATACGAGCTTGTCTGCTCGTCCGCGACGACGCATAAGGCAGCGCATATTTCAAAGCCAGGTATATTTTCGCATAATTAGCATGAGCTTTTTTTCGGTCTCGCACATGGCTTTTTCGCGTTGCTTCTACCTTTTCATCTCTGCCCGGATTCTGCCAAGGACCTTTTTCCCAGACAGCCTTCCTGCTCGATTTGCATAGCAACCAAATCCGTAGATTCCGTGCAACCGTGCACGTACAACGTCGCTCTGATCTCATTATTTCTTAGACGCGCCGTTCGATTAGGAGCTATTTCACAGTGAATCTCACTCTAACTTGGCGAGAAATTTCTTCTGTTTTTTTTTGTTTTTGATTTTTGATTTAGTATAATTTCAGGATCGTTGCGCACCTGGAAAAGGCAGGGAAAAGTCAAGCAATCTGGTATAATGTCATGGGATTTTTTAAATTTAAACAAAACATTGATAGTTATTAAAATAGAATTTTTGAAAAATTTTATCGACGAGTAACTCATCGATAACATGTCGGAGAAAATGTTAGTGGCTCAACGTCGTGTCTGGGAAGTGAGAATTTTGGGTATGAAAAATCTGGAGAAGGCAAGAAAATTTGACAATTTTCCAAGCACAACAACCCTGAATAATATAGAAATTATAATTTATTGAATCGTTAGGATAATTGTGACACTTGGGATCAATGTGACACTGCCATTTCAATAGTTAAGTTCAATTCGCTTGGAAATGACGGAAAACAGTTACCTCAGATCAATCTCCTTTTGGGTAAATTGTTCTACAAAGGTGTGAGAATTTTGCGGATAGTTATATGATCTGAAGAGGTTGGCTGTTAGTAGTACTTAACTTATGAATACAAACAACAATAAACCACGAGGTTGAATGTGCGGTCGGGAGTATTTTGTCATCGATTCGGTTGGTAAATGGAATCGATGATCAGAGGCGTGTGCGTCAACTCTCGAGAAGTTGACCTGGTCCCACGGAAGCATATGTTTTGCCAGCGCATAAAATATGCATTAACTCTTGGTCGGGCATTCAAGTGGGGCTCATAGATCACGTAATGTAATCGACGTGCTCAATGGGACCGCGGCGCAGGTCCCACTGGGCCCTAAAAAGGGGCTTTTGGCACTGTCGCGAATAACCCCTTCTCGAGTTTCAAACTATGCGAAAGGGTTGTGAATCGGCAACGTGAATCCATGTCACTTAGTCTGTCTCGCGTTCGCCGACCATCCTCATCCGATTTTGTCTCCTCCACGCCGTGTCTCGTGAAACAACAGTGCTTCATCGAAAATCTCCACTTTTTGCAAAAAATTCATATCCCTCCCCTTTTCTGAACTGTGATACATAATTGCAGCTCGGGTTTCCGATTTCTAGACCTGTTCTATGGTCGGGTTTGACGTCGATGTGCATTCGGTCATTACTTTGTTATTTTTTTTGTAAATGAAAAGGATCAAAATAAAACGACAGGTTTTAGTTGATTCAATCGATACAAACTCGACAGTCTTGGATTTTTTTTGAGTTGAAATAAATGATGGATTTTCAATTTTACAACCTGGCGTCAAAGTTCATCCCAGGGAGGATGTTGTGACGGAGAGACGACGAAAATGGCAGGGAGTTGAGAGTCGCTGAGGAGCCCGAGTGAAATTAAATTTCCATTAGGAAGAACGCACGTATGAATTATGAAGATGTAGTGACTGTGAGCAAGTTAAATGCACTGCGAGCGGAGGAGCGCAGCGTAAGGAAAGGGTTGATTGGAGAAGAGTTTTTGAAATGAATGTAAAGAAGCACGAGGTAGTACGGAGAGGAAGGACGCCGCGAAGATAAGGAAGAAGACGACCAAAAAATATGCGCTTGCATTCCTTCGCGTAACGTTTGTGCCGCTGACGCTACAAATTTGCTCGTTTGATAAAACCAGAAACGACGTTGGTCGCTGCAGCGTAAGTCCAGATCGATCAATTTGATTCCTCCTCCTGACCTTGTAAAAAAAAGACAAAAGTGAAAAAGTCCACCACATTTGCTTCAACTTCTGTAATAAGTATTTTGTACTTTCGAAATCTAACTTGAAATGCACAGTTCGAATTGTAAAATTACATTACAGATAATAACGTGTTACGTATAATGCACAATGTTTTTATTTTTTTTTTTATTTGTTTATTTTTATAATTTTTATGAAATTGTCATTATCATTTGGTATCAATTTTAATATTTCTATGATAATTCAAGAAACATAAATTTGAACTTGAATTATAATTGCAGATCATTAAAATTGGGTTGGAGGTAGCCTTCCACTCTCGTGTTCGAGAGGTCGGAGGTTCAAATCCCTCTTGATCGACCATTTGGAAAAAATGTTTTAGTTGTACTGACGTTAGTTTCAAAAAAATATATTTCAAAATATATTTCACGTATCCTCACTAATTATATACCTTAAAATAAATTATAATATTTAACTAAAAAAACCTAAATATATAAATTTGACATATATTTGTACATATGTATATTGAATGGTGAAGGCTGTTGAAAAGTGGTTCAGAAGTCCAAATTTTCAGCAGTGCATCAAAGATTGTTCCTCGTTGGTCCCACAGAATACACATAGTAGTCGAAGCAATTAAAAATATTCGCCGACCTCTCTCGTATCTTGCCCCGTTTCATCAGCAAGGTTTCTAATTATATGGTCGGAACTGCGCTCATATCCTTCGAGCACAAAAACTATGCAATCGTGGGCTTCATTTATCAGTCGTTTTATGGTGGCCTCAAAACACATGTTAGCGACAAAAAAAGGCGCTCTCTACGCACGTGGTCACTTCTCCGATCATCGCCTATTTCGCTCGTCGACGCATCTATATACCCTTTTCTTCCTACGCCGCCGGCTAACCCCTACGACATCTGGTTGATGCCGTCTGCGGCATGCACAGTCACGTTACTTCCCGACCTGGCGTGTACTTACCTGTAAACTCTATTACTCCCGCTGTCTTCTCGACTAAACTTCGATTACTAATATAGATTCTTCCTTTTTTTTACTACTCCACTGTTTCGTAACGAACCTTATATTGCACAGATGCTTTGCTGTTGCATGCTCGAGCGCTTAGAATGCACCTATAAATGCGCTTCCTGTGCAATTTAGCTAAGCTTTCAAGGAAAAAAAAAATCATCCCTCAGACAAGGAAAATAATTCTTTGAAACAATCCGTTTGAAATTGAAATGAACCATCTTTTCTGATCTATCAAAATATTTCTTTCGCCATATTGAAAACAACTTTGGGACGACATATAAAATTTGTTTTGATAATCTCAAGTCGAATTTTTTATACTGCCATTTTGTGCGACGGTTGAGTGTGTCAGTGTTTCTGATTACAGTATGAGCAAATCTTTTTGTTTTCATTCAACTTGTCATTTCAAAACCATGGAACTTGGAGGATCGAATGAAAAATGATCCAGAGGTATATATCAGCGATGAAGAAAAATTTTTTCGAAATGATGAATTGCGAATGATCGTTGAAAAGCGATTGCGAAAAAGTTGCATGATTAATTAGGATCGATTTGCAAATAATCACTGACTTCTCAATCATTTTACAGGTTGGCTGTCACAACCTTTGCCAATGGGGGTTATAATTAAAAAGTCACGTATCGATTTTCATCGCGCGCTTATTATTCAACATCATCACCTTCTCTCGCTGCTGATTATTTCCAAGATTTATGGCTGATTTGTGATAGAGAGGAAAAATAGTCGAACGTTTTTATAAGTGTTCGCGCGGTGCATTGTTCGCACGAAGTTCAGGGTACACGGATCAGCTTCATTTATAGAGTTTTCGAACCCACGGCTTGACTCCGTGACATTTGACATGGCGAAAAATTGTGCCGCGTTCGGCTGAATTGTTATCCATTTGGTACGGTTATAAACCGGGCGGTTTCGTAATTTCGAGCGCGTAGGTGTAACATGCCTTACACGATTGCGCCTATTACAAATTGAATTCCGAGGCTCGATCTTGTCAGCTCTTTTGAATCACGCGCACGCGTGCAAACTGTCCACGCAATTTATCATACCGTCGTGCTCTCTCTCTCTCTCTCTCGAATAATGCGATCTCCTACGGGCAAAGTATCGCGCCAATTAATCCGAGCCTTCTGTTTCGCGGGACGTTCGTTAATGCAAAAATAAATCGCTCGGGCAATTACTTCCACGCTTTTTATAACGCACGTGGTAAACGTTAATTCATGCAAGGTATTTTCTAATTAATCGGTGCGAGCGGTGGCGAAGAACTCGCTGAATGATGTAAATGACAAGGAACAAACGTGAATTTCTTTGAATTGCAAAAAAAATTTTATATCCTGCAAAATTTATATTTTATAAAATGCATCTACTGAAAATAAAAAAAAAATGATATTTAGATCCAGTTAAAAATTGAATTAATTGATATATCCATATCATTTGGTATTTAAAATTTATACTCGAATAGTCAAGTTAAAGTCATTTTACTCGAACATTCTTGTTTCATTTTTTGAAATATTAGTATGAGGATTTTGGTAAAATAATTTTGAAAGAATTGTATCCTTTTAGGAGGGGCGGATTTTAGCATAGTAAAATGTGAAGACGCAAAGACACGCTTTTCTTTGTGCGCGTTTTAAATTTGGTTGAGAAATAATAGGCGTATAAAATGGCCACAAAAGTTGGTTGCAAAAGCCCCGTCTTAATGATAAATACGATTTGCAGTCGTAACGACGTGAAGAGTGCAGCTGTTATTGATGATCATTTCGCAATCGTAAAATCGAGTCCAAACGATTCGCATATTAGCCATGATATGATCTTTGTTGTGCAAAAGTCTGCTCATACAAAACAAAATATAACCGTCCCGTTTATTGGCACTCAAACTTTGTGCGCAACCATTTGCGTTCCACTCCTTGAGCGCAATTTCTCTTCGTGTATTTGTTATCGTTTGGATATAATTACGCCATTGCGTTGTTAACGGTCGCATAACAACCATTAGAACAAACTTTTCCTTATTTTTTATTCTACCACTTTTTTCGACCTCGCGCGCCAGTCGTCATGATTTTTGCTCGAGCTCGACTGTTTGTTATTTTTGGAATCCGAGGTTGAAGCGATGGCGTTTCTTGTGGTTTTATTTGAATGCAAAAGAAATGAGTGCAAAACGTAAACGTGCAATTAAGCCTGCTTGCTGTGCTTCTTTTTGCAAAACTACATGCCTCAACGGGTTTGTCAATAACACACTATGCGCTCCTCGTCGAAATCATTTGTCGTTTTATAGTTGCCGGCTAAAATACTTCCTTTCACAGACATTTCATAAGTCGACCGCGTAGGTTTTACATGCTATTACACTAGAGTGTTCATTGCTAACCAAACTTTTTGTGTACGGCCTGTTGTTGAGCAAACGTTTAAGGATCACTTTGAAAGGTTTATGCGATTGACATTTGTTTTGGAATTTCAACAGTTAATCATTCGTGCTCTAACGAAACTCCGCAATCTGAATCAATATATCAGTGACACAATTTTTTCAATTTCAAAACATAAACTTCAATTTATTTGAAAAATCTTCAGGAAATTTAAATCCTCCAGATAAACATTGTCATTGCTTTATTTATAATTTTTTTTAATTCACTCTAATTGTATTTTTACAAAATAGTTTATCTTACATTTAAAAAGTTTAAATCTAAGTTTTCATCTAAATTTTTATCTTGAGCTAAACCAAACATTACATTATATATTGTAAAGTTTGAATCTGATATGGTGTTATCAGTTAACTGCTGCTATTATAAATAAATACTTGAATTTGATTTATTTAGTTTTAAATTTTACAATAAAAGAACGTTCAATTTCATGCAAATTCTTACATCCCTCACGGAAAAAAATATATTTTGAAAATATAAAAAAAATATATTTTTTCTATATAAAATATATTTTTTATATAAATTTCATTATATAAATTTATAAAATATAAAATGAAATATATTTTTTATATAAAAAATTTATAAAAAGCGGCAATAATGAACTGGGATGAACTGAGACAATATTCAAATTGATAATTAAGGGTGAACTGGTACAGTACTCTGTTTCAGGCTGAGACATTTGAGGTATCGGCGTGCCTCCAGAACTAGACTCAAAATCACAGTGATTTGGGTGCTTCTTATTCGCAATCGGCTGATTCTGACCAAACCGGTCGAACGACAATAAAGACAGCGGGATCCAAGAGCTCTTTCGGCTTACTCGCTCCGAACGCGAAAAAGGGCGAGAGAGAGATTGGTCGAGAGAGATCTTCGAACTTCGGGTGACGTCACGCCCGAGGTCAATGTCACTTGCCGCCTCAAGCGCTTTCTGACACGGAGTATTTTAAGCGGCTGGTACCATTCGCTTCTGTTGTTTTGCTGGCGTATCTCCGATCGCCGAACCAGGTACCTGTTACCGGTCGGCTCCGCGAATCCGAAGGTTCCGTTTCTTCCGATCCGTTATCCCACATCCAGTCGAGCCACTCTGAGACCAAAACAACTTTTTATATCTCATTTTTTACGACTCGAAAATACCGCCGAAATATAATTCTATCTCGGGGCTATCGTCAGATAGATCGTGAAACTTCACGTTTTATGAATAGGTGGTCCTCGAAACAGCTTCGTCTGCCTTCCATCAAAAACGGTTACGGTTATTGAGAAAGTCTTGCCTGAAAAGTCAAGGGTATTAAAGTATTAATTTTATACGCACTCGACTTGTTTTAACCCTTTCATCACCGGCATTTATTTCCCGTTGCAAAGATTTTTTTTGTTACAATAAACCAAACAAATTGTTAAGTTATGATCATATAAAATGGATATATTGATAGAATAATTCGGTACATGAAAATTTGATATTATTTGGTTTTTGAATCAGTTTAAATTTGTTGGAGATATGTCCGGTTCGTTGTGAAAGGGTTAATGGTATGTTGTAGATAATTCTGCATGGCAGGTTTCAGCTGAATTCTACTCAAAGAGATACGCTCATTTGTTTTTTTTTCCAAATGATATCAAATTTATGAGGCTTGATTAATTTATGAGATTAATTTATTCAATATATAAAATTATTTCGTGGTGAATTTTGGAACGACCACAATGTTTCACGTTTTATTTTGATATTTGATCAATTTTTTATATTAATTTGATCAATTCTCCATAATAACTGTATCAAAAAATTAACAAAAACAAATTTAAAAAATTAAACAAAACTTAAAACATCCTTCAACATAAAAATAATAAAAAAATCGAGTAACTTTTTCTAATTCTGCCCACAGGGACAAAAATATATGTACAAATATATGTCAAATTAAATGTAAAAATATACGTGAAGTATAATGCTGCTCGTGTTAGTAAATTTAAAAAATTAATGACTAAACTTTACATTGTTTTCTTATTGTTAATATACCTATCAAAAAAGTTATAAGAAATTATTAAATTTCAAATGAAAAAGACTAGAATTTAAAATTCAAAAAAACATTTGGGGGTTACGTTATACCCCACTCTGCCTACGAGTATTATTAATAATAAAATGTTCAAAAAAAAGAAAATGAAAATGAATCACATTTTTGTGCAGTTCCATTTTACGACGCTCGTTGTAAAATGCATTCGGAGTTTATCACCGTAATGGGTTGTTGCAAAACCAATTTGATTACGTGCTGCTGTTTAGTAGCACGGGTAGTGAGATTGCAAGTCGGAGCTCTCTTACCTGTTAGCGGTGAACTGATAGTAACTATTAAAAGCTCGTTATAGAAAGTAAGAGCAATGAATGGCGGGGGGTTGCGGAGACAAAAAGATGGCTATAGGGGTAGAGGGTGGGAGAGGCCCCGAATGGAAGGGGCAGATGTGCGATAGTGTCTCGGGTGGGTGTTTCCATCCTGTCGAGGGGGGGACGGTTAAGGGCGACTTGAGGGAAAGTTGATTAGTCGGGCATGCGCGTCTCCTTAAGTAAGACCATCGGCGACCTAAATATCTGACACACATTTGCACGGGGGCGGCCATCCGAGGGGAAACGAGGGAGCAAATTAATAGCCGACGCTCAAAACTCTCGCGTCAAGTACCGCGTCGACCGTGCCACGCATCTTGTCGCCCTTTCTGCTGTCCACTTTTTCACTTTTCGCTGGCGCTATCCCCTTAGTTTTAGCCTCGTCTGACTGATTATATCGCTTCTTCACTTCGCGATTGCTGTCAGCTGTTCGGCGCAGTTTCCCGGTTGGTGCGACGGTTACATCTTCTGATTGTGTGTATTATTTTCGGCCACTCAAAACCATCTCGGAAATTTGAATGCTGCCAACTTTTTGGATGCCAAACTTGCCCCCCACCCCTTGATATGAATTGTGCATCCTTAAGCCAGGGGGCCCGTTTAATCATGGCCATAAATACGGCTGATGTATTTATTTTGAAAGTGATATGTTGACTTTGTGATTGGTTGGTTTTCGTTCTGAAACAAGCGGAGGAGGTGATGCGTATAAAAGAAGTTTTGGTTTCGACCATGTTCAAGGGTGGATGGAAAGTGCAGAGGGAAGCTCGCATCGGAGAGAGAAGGAGAGAGCGGCCCGAGCGTGTGGCAGCAAAAGAGACACGTTTAGTCACGGGGGATGAAATAGCAAGTAAAAAGCGAAAGAAAGGCGGATTTCGATGGAGAAAAAGCTGCAGTCGGGAGGGAGCATGCGAGGGATCGATAAAGGGAGTGTCGGCGCGAGGAATAAAGAGAGAACCGCCGTGCAAGAGCCGTGCCTCCCAAAAACGATTCGAATA
Organism: Trissolcus japonicus; assembly: GCA_030522925.1. Lineage (NCBI taxonomy): Eukaryota > Metazoa > Arthropoda > Insecta > Hymenoptera > Scelionidae > Trissolcus > Trissolcus japonicus. The sequence continues at coordinate 14,932 of JAPYZS010000498.1, forward strand.
ATGATATGCTAAGCGACGACTATAAATGAAAATTTTATACACGCCGACTTTTCATTCCGCGTTCGATGTTTCAGCAAAGTAATCGCTTTTTGCGCTTTGATAACTACCCACAATCAAAAGGTCAACTTTTTATGCCGAAGGTGCAATTTTCTAAACTCCCCCGGATCCAAATAATTTTGATACCTCTATTTTTCCTGATGTCGAAGATTCGTCGATTATTATTTTGTTCCCTACAGTCGGCTGATTATCAGAATCCCCTCTCATTAAATACCCTGGCAAAATTTGTATCTGCATTTTCGCGACTGAATACAAAGCTCTGGTGTGTCGAAAATTGCTCTCACAGAATTTCATGCATTGTATAAGAAATAATATTCGTAGTGGATTATAAGTCGGGGCAATTACTCGTTACTGATTTTTTTTTTCGTACAATAGATCTTCTTTTGATTTATTATGTACGTTCGCTCGTGCAATTATGTCAAATAACAATGTCCCTGTTAAATTAGGTTACAACTTTTTTGCCCGGGATGAAAGGATGAAAATGTAGTGGAGTTGCAGTGAAGTAAAAAATGATGAATAAAATAGAAATAATAATTGCATGAATTGACATATTTTTGTATATGGTTTTATGTTTCATCCTGGTATTGATTTTGCAAACACTTGACGTCCCGTGAACCGTTTTCAAGATGTGTTTGATGTAATGGAAGAAGGCGGCAGATCATCACGTGCCGGGTTATAATATCGTATAAGTTATATAATACGAAAGTAGCGAGGTGGCGCAGGGGCAGGGTAATCCTCGCAGACGGATTATTCGGGATTTTTTCATGGGTCTGGGGTAAAAAGGACGAGGAAAGAAAACAGTGCGACCAAGCCAAGCACTTGTTCGGCGAATCGAGGAGAGACCAGACTGCCTCTTTTATATATTGTTCCTTCACATTTCTCGTTTCCCTGGCCGCTAATGTTTTTACTTTTTTTATTTATATTTGCACCAACGTCTTATCTGTGTCGTAACTTCTTAGGAAAAAAAGAAGAGGAAAAAATACTTGCCTGATGTGCAAATTCACTGATGTCACATAAATATATTCTTTTCTGAAATAAAAAAAGCCGTCAAATAAAAATTGGTATATTTTTTTTATAAATTAAAAAACAAATCACAATTGAATTATTTGAAAAATTGGAAAAAGTTACGGTTTAGTAACAGAAAAGAAAAATATATTCTTTCATCTGGAATTTTATGAGATTCGAACTTTACGACCTCTGGGAGTTTTGTATTTTAATTGAAATGTTTGTTTCGACGATGCATGGAAAATAACAATCCTACGATCGGATGGTTTAATACATATATTATGAGAGTATAAAGTAATGTGCTTGCGTAACGTATCTTCGACACTCCCTCGTCGAGCCTCCACCCTCATTTTATCTTTCCCTCTTCATCTATCAACAGTCTTCTTTTCTGCGCGACGTTTCTTATGCTTTTCCTCCAAGATTTATGAAGCAGCACTTTGTACGGTTCCATTTTGGCGCACAGACACACCCTCCCGCGAACGCGGACGCAGTTTCTACGTGCAAAAGGTACAGTCACGATTTAGCCCAAGGGATGCTACCCGCCTTTCCGCGTTATTCGGAAAGTTCTGATGGTCTCGTATAATTGAGCGCGTCTTTTCGACAATACAAATAGGTGCCTACTCAGGTCGCTCTCTTATACGCCCGTCATGTATATTTTGTCGATGAGACATCTTCTTTGTCGGAAGTGCTGTACTTTTCGCTGAGAATTCATTTTCGATTTAAAAGTTGCATTGTGTAATATCAAAGTATTCTTCCTCTGAAAATAAAATCAAAAATTAGAATAAAATTCAAGGAGGGAAATTAATTAAGATTAAAAAGATTAAGATTAAAAAGAAAGTAGAAATAAAAAAAAAAGGAATTTCATTAAAATTAAAAGGTTGAGCTTTTTTTTAAAGACTTAGCAAGTCGAAGCACGCGCGCGGAAATCAGCCTCGGGTTTCGGCTTCTATTGCATTCCTACGTTCCGACTGTAGAACCCAATCTGTGTTCTTTTCCATCTGCGTTTACTATATTTTTCGTCACTTGTCAAGAAAACGATTTCCATTATTCCTGCGCACATTCAGCATCCGAACCGTTTGCCATTACAGTCGTGATTTCGTTCAATATTCGTGGACATCTATTTCTCTCTCTTTCGTTTCTTTCATTTTTTCTCTCTGTTTTTTTTTTGGTTCTATTCGCCGAACGATTATTCACTGTAACGACTGTAACGAGTTTTTAACGATAAGAATAAAGAATCCTCCCCGCGGACAAAGGTTTTAATAGCAGTTAATTATTTTCGTTCGGGTGCGCGAAAAGTTCGTTGATTTACAGTGATGAAGATCGCGAATAAATGAAACTTCGGTGCTCGCGCTCGTGAATTACGGAATTAAGTCCAGTGTACTAATAAAACCGAAATAGATCAAAGTGCATGGCGATTTTCAGCGGCTGCAAACTATTTACCGACCAGTTGTTTCGTCTTGATGATTTTGCACATGACAATTTCCGCCGTTTGACTCAATATTCTGGAACTTGTTAATGAATTTATGGACCCAACAAATTTGTACTCGCCGTTACATCGTACGCATTAATGTTCACATGAAAGTGTACCTTAAAATAATCTTAATTTTAGACTTGAAGTTTTTATTGAATTTTTATCATATTTTCATAATAAACAACTAAGAAGAAATTAATAATTTCAAAATGTCTGCTAGAGGATTATGTAGATAATGAAAAATTAAATTTAATAAAATGTAATTTTTTAAATTCTTCTTCTTTTGTATCGGAATAATCTCATCGTAAGAAAGTGCAAATATTTTCTGACTAAACAAATAATAGTTAAGCAAAAATTTTTCAATTTTTCAATCAAACCCGATCGATTATGGTATAACGAACATCATTTTGAAAATTATAATGAGCAGCTCGTAGAATTTCATGCGAAAAGCGTTTAATTATGAAAAACAACGCGTCTTAATCTTTTTCGGATCGAAAAGAGACACACTCGTGGGGGAAATGGTCTGTAATTCTTTATGTAAAGTCCGACTCTCCTGGAAGTCTAATTGGATTCGAAAACTATAATTTGTCGAGCGAGGTTGCGGTGGCAATCTCGCTTTTTTCACGTATCCCTGTGCGTCTTGTTAGGCAGAGGCGCATTATTAAGCAGCATTGCGTAGCGTGCAAGCTGCAGCCTGCGCCGTGGGTGATAATTACGTCGCCAGGCAGTTTTTATATACCTTTTCTTGTAAACGTTTCGTCGGCGACAACTTAAGTGTGCCTTTTTCTCCTACTCCCTTGTTTAACTCGGTCAGACCGATAACACGCGGCTGAAACAAACGAGAGTAGACGTGAATTTTATCTTGTTTTCCTTCTTGTCCCCCTTCCCTTTTTTTTCAAAAAAGATCCCAGATAAGGGCTACTTTTGTGTAACATAAGTGACGTAATTGGTCCGAATAAATGCATTTTTCACTCACAATCCCAGAAATTCATGATTGAACATCGCATAACAAAAAAAAATTTTTGATTTTTGTTGACCTTTTTTTAAAATGAAAGTTTTATTATTGTACTATTACTATAATTACTAATATGAATTTGAGAAATAAGTTCTTAATTAAAAGCTATAAATTTTAATATTTTTTGTGTCGTTTTAAATCGTTTTTTTGTCTGTGTAAACTTGAGTTAAACTCTACTAGGCACTTAAAATTTTTTAGATGTTTTCAGTACTAATGAGCGAGCGTTTCGTTTGGTATGAAAGCGCGGGACTTTTAACGCGGTCAATCATCCGCGCCTGTTCACGCTCGGGTTCGATTTTGTTCCACCGATGATGCGTTAATTACGATTCATTATTCATGTATTCATGCAATTTTTCGTCACGCGATATCTTTAATAGAGACTTGCCGTTCGATGTCCTTCGAACAAGTCGCATTCGTCCTCTTTCTGCAAATTAAAGTCATCTCTCTTTTTTCTTTTTTTCAGGTAAGCTTGAGCGGAACAGAACAAAACAAACGACTGCGAGACGTATGTACCTCAGGTTGAAGAAAACGCTGATCAGATAAGCTCGAGGCAATAAGTGAAGAAGCCACTATCATTTTATAGTGGCTTCATTAAATATCGGCGAGAAAGCGATCACCTTGGGTGTGCAGGCGTCGATTAAATGGTAAATTAATTAAATGCTAAATTACAAGAAGATATCGGTAGTCCTCTGAGCTATACGGCGTAACCTCGTAACTCATCCGAACTTGCGCGCCCCTACAGAAATATGTATCCGTGGCCCAGTATCAGGGCCGCGAACTCCCACCGCCGATCGACACGCCCTAACCGGTACTTCTTTTACATACGCGCGGTTGTGTGCCACATATTAAACACACGCTCGCCGCGATGTTACCCTGCAATCATCAGCCAACATAACAGCATCCAGAATATAACCCGAGACCTCATTCTTTCTCCACCCGAAAGTGGCTTTCAATTAAAATTGTTCAACTTATCTTTTGTTTTTTTTTGTTTTGTTTTTTTTTGTTTTACCCTTTTGTTATTTTTTTGTTTCGGAAATCACGTGCAACTTTTTCGGGAGCAGACTCGAATTATGATTAAATTAAAAGTTGGCAGATCCGCGCGGGGATGCAAGGGGTACGTGCGCCTTAAAGCAAACTATAACATCTCTACACAAATATTACAATTTGCTTTTTTATATGCGTGGCAACGTAAACTCGCTGTTACACCAAGTTGCGCCGCTCCGAATCGATAGTTCGGAACTCGTAAAACTTAGCACCCCGTAATTATCTCATTTTAAAGTTTGCCCGGCGCGATAAAATTGAAAACAAGCCCCTCTCTTTATGAGAAACATCTTTTGTCCTCGTTCGTTCAATATCCAAGGGAATAACAACTGAATCAACCTGGCCTTCTTCGGGTTATAAAATAGATACAGATCTACATCCTTTCCTTTGACTTTTTCCGCCCTCCCGATTAGAGACCATAATTGATTGTCTAGAATGAATGGTCGAGATCGGAAGAAAAAACTAAAAGAACTGAAAGAAAATAAAACAAAACACAAAAATTGAATCATAAAATTTTGTTTTTGTTTTTTTTTTTTTTTTTCATATCATTCGATTTCGAGATTATTTTCGGATCCGTCGAATTCACATTTGACGTGCGTATTGGATGCTAATCAAGTTAGATGAGTTATTTCATTCGTTCCTGAGACAGGACAATGAGCTGTGCACACAGGTTTGTCCGTTTGTTTCGTTTCATCCGTCTGTCTATAGCCCGGTGTCCAATGGAACGACGCCTGCTGTTCGTTCAGGGGCAGGTGCAACCGTGACTTGCCTTATTTGCTTACACACGTATGCATATTATGCACGCACACGTACGCGAATCATGTTTTGTTTTTACGCCGCTCCAGTTTGTGTGTTTAGCCGATACACTCTCGACGATTGGACGCAAGATAATGCTCACGTTTAGAAATACTTTTCGGCTTATCACAAATCAAGAGAAACATATTGAATATCAAATTGGGATCTGTAAGGGTGAGAGAGGCAATTTCCAATTGGAGGATCAAAAATTAGCACATTTTTACCACTCGGTAGAAAGTTTGCAACAAACAAAAAAATTAAAAATGAAGAAAAGAACGAAAGAAAGACTTGAGGCTCAACGGATGGTATTAAGAGTGTCTATTAGCAGATAACACTTGAATGACAGTTTTAGCACTTGTCCTCTGCATAGAAAAAAAAAATGAGACGCATTTTGTTTTTCAAAGACGATGGTTGAAAAATGTTTTTTTTTTCTTTTGAAAGACATGGTACTATTCGAATGTGCTAAAAGATGAATGGACTGTTTGTCTTCCGCATTCATCCATAAACTTCGACGTTAAAATAAAAGAAAGTTTTTTGCGCGCAATCGCTATTGAGATTTGAAAACAAAAATTGTGGGTATTTTATTGCTTAAGCTTTTGTCCATTAAAAAAAAAACTAAATTTTTCTCTTGCATTTCCGTCGCGTTTTGCATGGCAAGACCTTTTTAATCAAACAGCCTGTGAGGTGATATAATTTTGCAACTGAATTTTTCATTATGATTCAACAGTTTTGATGCCTTCAAAATGTCATTGAGATGCAAAACGCTCTTTTCACCAGAGCGGAGCGACTTAATTATGCGCTAAATGTGCTTTTTTTTGCGTTGATTTATTCATACGATGATTTTGTTAATGTTCTGACAAGTTCATTAATACGAATTTTGCTGAAACTGAGAACGTCGTTGAGTGAATTTTCATTGTTCCAAAGCCGAGGGGGCTTTTTGCAACGAAATTCCACTTAAATGATCCGACAAAACTGAAAAGCAAAATTGTTTCTCTTTTTAAAACGATAAAACTTTGAAATTATCTTCGGTTGAATTGAATGAAATTTGTTTCGCTTAGCATTCGTATCGGAGTATCGGATCGAACAACAAATTCAAATTTGTAAATCGATATCACGAAGTGAACTGTATGTTCAAATGTATGTTCAAACGAGCGGCGACACATTGCAACACGCAAATTCCACCCGGACATAGCTAAACGCATACTGATTTGCGTATTCCTGATCTAGACATGTTAGACCGACACATGCACACTTCAGGCTCGTTTCTCGGACAAACAAGCGCACGCACACTCGTCCTGCAGATCATCAACGTCGTCCCATTTTATATGTGTTTTACACTGATTATAAACATCGACTCCGCCGTCTGTTGTACACAACATGCAGATGTTCTGAAAATCAATTCCATCGTTGAGAAGTTCCCGCGAAATAACAAGTCTTTAGTCTTATAGATTAAGGATAAAAATGAAATAATACTAAAATCATGAAAAAATAAATAAACAAAAATGTAAATATAATCTTTTGACAAAAATTTTACAGGAAATCAGACTCATAATTTAGATAATAAACCTACTATTTTGAAAAATATAATCACAAATGATTAGATTTTTTGATAAAAAAAATACAGTAACATTCCCGCATTCAATTAGTAAAACTAACGATTAAAAACTATAATCAAATGTTGGAAAATTATACATTTTAGCAAATTTCTTTTCAGAAAAAAATTTTTTTCATCAAAGTTTAATTAATAATTAATAGAATATAGATGACAAAATGTATACACAAATGTTGAAACAAAATAAAAATTAATAAATATCTAAACGTTAAAATAATTTAATCTCAAATTACTAAATTTAAGATTTTTATTAAATTTTCATAAACGATTCAGAAAATTTTTGTTAATTGCGCAGTTAAAAAATAAATTGTATAGAATTCTAAAGGCACACAAGTTTGGAAATTTTATGCCATTTTTAACTTATACAATTTTAGTGATCTTACGTTTTATTTTGGGTTACATCCGCAAATTTGGAGTTAGCGTCTACTAGGTGGATTAGTTGGCTGGACATGATTTCCGGTTCGGTCAATTACTTCCGGAATCAAGATTGCGTCCCACCAAAATCAATAGTTCAAATCATCCCGGGAGAATAGTTGTGATGTTATCAGAAGATGCCATTGCCGTCATATCTAAGGATCACATCAATGTGCATTTTGACTTATGAATTATGGTACATGTATGCGATTGCGGCTGAGCTCGCTGGCGTTTCCATGTATTGCCATCCGCATCAACCACTCGCGTGATTGCATCGGAGGTGTGCATGCCACGGATTACCTACGGTTCATCTATCCTCTCAAAAATTTGTCTTACAGTTAGGATCAGTGTGGGGTTGCGTGAATCTTCGGATCAAAACTGAACGGAAATTTGTTTCTCTACAGGTGTAACATAAGTATGTATCAGGACTGAAATGAGATATGCTTCAAAGAATTCTGCAACAAATTTACAATAACAGATTTCATTTCAACTCAATCTTTGATTGCATGATGCGCGTCAATAGGAATTAAATTTTTAAGTTGCTCTGCCGTCAGTTGGTGTTAGGTTAAAAATCAAACTTTTGTCCCAAAACCTACATGCAAAATCCCAGCTTGATTGATTTTTATTCAGGGTAACATAAAAAGCGCTTGAAATTCCTATAGTTATATCATACTATATTTTATTATATTATAAAATATTTATATTGTAAGTATTCGGGGGAGGGGGTATTTTTTGAAAACAGAAGCAGAAGAAAAATAAAACGAAAATGAAAAAAAAAGGGGTGAGAGAGTTTCACATTTAAAATGACAATGTGGTTTTGTCTCTGCTTGTGGTTTAAAATGTCTATAATTGAAGCTTTGTGTTTTGCCTTCACGTAAGGCTGGCTAAAGAGAGTGGCGCGATTATTGCGAGAGACAAAGAGCATCGCGGAGAGAAAACGGGAAACTGGGTTTTTAACGCTGTCGCGTATCGAGTGGCCGCGAGGTTCTTAATGTGTGCGCCTCGCTAGTGCAAATAGTTTCTATTAAATCAACAGGTCGCACAACGACCATTTTGCTTAGACTTTTCAACGTTTCCTCTCGTTGCGTATCGCACGACCACTTTAAAAGCGCAAATTTCCTGAACGCTATTTACCTTTCCATTAGGGAAAGCGCAAACGCCAACGATGACGCGCCAAGAAACCTCCGCCAGCTCTTACACTCTTTTCTTCGGCGGTTATTTTCTTTTTCTTTCCCTTTTGCCTCTTACGTCTAATAGATTGTCTTTCATTTGTCCTCTGTGAATTATATACGCCTTTCGGTGAAAATTATTGACACTGTTTTAGCGTGCCTGCTAATCTCCCACCCATTTTTCTTTGCATCTTTACTTCCTTCAGTATTCTCTACAAGCGAGATATTAAAATTTGGAGTATCTTTTATTTAACCATCTGATATAAAATTTTATAAAATTGTATATTTTTTTGCAATTTCTTGTTTAGTTATTTCTTACTTTTTAGTACATTTTTATATAATTTTGGGTTAGGTGTAAAAATATGTTTCTTGCTCCAATCGATTATTTTTTCAGAGTGTTGTAGAAAAGTAAAATCGAAATTGCAAAACAAGAAGAATGCAATGGGAGAGAGATAATTTGTGTCAATGCCACTCCTAGTGTATATAAATGCGTCGTGCCTATTTTTTGCTCACCGTACCGAGCCGGGTATTACACATCATATTAATGGCGCAATGATAACGTTTTGTAGCTAAAACGTAATTGCGAAATTACAATTACCCCCCTCTCCCCCTTGCCTTGCGTTGCGCGATGATGAACGCCACGTCAATCAGGAGCCCCGAGGTCTACTCGGGCGATTCGATTCCGCTCGATTATTCGCGTTGTTTATTAGCTCTAAATAACAGACAAGATTTTTTGTGTAAGTGCTTTTTAAACAAGTTTTTCGCTCATCGTTGATCAAACTGCTTGCGCGCCCTCGTTGGCCTCTTCTCTTTCTGTTCTTTGGCGTTCATTAAAGAGCGGCCGATTAAAATGCACGTCAAAGAGTTAAAGACTTTTGAGGTCTTTGTCGACCAAACATTATTGGCAAGATCAAATTGAATTCGCGAAGGCAAAATAATCATTATATCCGCGCGCACCGGATAGCATCAATGAAACTCGCATTTTCAGAGAAAATTATAGGTGGCGTTTGCGCATCGACGAGATGATTTTCACCCTATTACATCCGTGTCTAACGGTTTATTTGCACAGCCGAGGTCGTCGGCCCACCCGCTGTTTTCGCGCTATAATTATCCGCGCAATAATTGATACCCCATTTCGTCATCCCTGATGCATCAGTGTTTTTTTTTCCCTTCTCTAGATTTTTTCCTGCGTTCCGCGGGCAATCGCCCGGCAATTAAGTTTTAATCGCCGCGTAATTGGGCCTTTCCGTGGAGAGTTTTCGAGTGTTTTGGAAACACAAAAGTTGGCGCTGTTTTCAGTCGATAAAATTGTCCGTGGTATAATTCATCGCCACGCGCACAACGCTTCGGCGATTTTATTTCTGCTTCTTTAATATCGCGACGAAATATACGAGACAAAAGTTCAAGACCGTTTTATGGTAGCGGAAGAAAGTTTAGAATATTAATTTTAGCGAGTATCCTCTTCCGTAATACAGAAATAATGTTCGCAGTAAAACAGTATTTAGTAACGGCGTTAAGTTGGCGATTCATTTCAATGAATATTCAGGCAGTATCAATTTCGGACGTCCGTTTTATCGCCTGCGGATGAATGTAGATTATCTGGTGATTTAATTACGGGGATGAGCCGAAGATTAGATTGAAGAAAAATGTGCAATGAAAATATTAGAAATCTTGTTTTCCTTGATGTCGTGTTGAGTTGAATTGAAAAATTCTCTGCCCAGACCAAATCGATTCGCGAGAAGCGAGACAACGTGTCGATGGAATCCGACGTCCTTTTTGCGGCGAATTGCTAAAATGTCTTTAATCACTGAATATTAAAACAAAGCGAGCGGCACAAAATTCCGTCATGTTTTTCTCTGCGCGCGACATTTTTTGCGCGAAAGTACTGCAGAAAATTTTGTCAAGCATTTCGATCGTTACTGCGCTGCAAAATGAAATAAAAGGAAATGATTAAAAAAAAGGGAAAAATAAGTGATACGAAAGAGCCGGGGCACACCGGGCGATTCGGCGAATTCACGCGATAACGAAGACTATTACGACTAACATGAGTTTTTTCGGCACGCCGACAGCGCCGACGGCGTCAACTTCTTGTCATCGTTGCCGTTGTCGTCGTGGCCGTCATCGGTGTCGTCGTATACCGGTAAGTGGAAAACATTAACGCTCGTGCTAATTGCTGTCAAGAATTTGCTTCACATTACACCACGCGAGGCCGCTTAATCGATTCACCGGAATCATAGCCGATCGTATCTCACGGGAACCAAAATCAAGATTCCGATTATTCTTGAAAGCGTCATCTATCTCCGACAAAAAGACTTGATAATCAATCCGTTTTTCGACCTATCTTCATGGAAACAAATCATTGAAAATCACTAGTTCTTTTTAAAAAATCTAAGTGCCATATCCAAGTTGATTTAATTTTACAAAAAATTATTATAAAGAACAATAATATGTTGGGAAATTAAACATTTTTTCGAAAATTCCTCCTTTGGAATAATGGCTCGGGGGATCAGAATACTGCATTCTGTTTGTGGTCATCAAAGATGCAGAGTTCGAATCTCATCACTAGTAATATTTTTGGAAACAAATTGATGATGAGCTCTTTGTAAAAATGTGGAAACAGATAAAAATTAAGTAGAATATTAAAGTAGAATATAAGAAATTTAAAAAAAAATTATTGACACCTAGTAGTTAGTTAATAACATTTTAAAAAAAAAAAAAAAAAAAAAAATGGAAAATACATTAAATTGCTAGTAAATTTCACTTTTTTGAAAATTTTAATAAGTGGATTATTGGCTCATTATTTGGATGCGAGTGCCCTATTATATCTATGATCAGTGACGTCAGTTCGAATCCCACTACTGATAATTTTTTTAAGTTCAATCACTTCTGGATAACATTGATGACAATATAAAATTGTATAAATAAGAAAAAAAAAATATTTATAATTAATTAATTATTTAATAAATATTTGATTAAAATTTAATGCTTTTAGCGACGAATTGAGATTGATTGTAAATTCAATTGAATTTGAATGTGATATTTTTCGTTAGAAGAATATCTAACCGGTAAAAATAATTGCAGTGAAGATAACTAAAAAGTATAGTCGCAAGTTTCGAATGATATTGAGGGAAGAAAAACGGTGACGCCTGAGTCGGACAAATAATAATTGTAGAGAAATAAAATGCGGGACGGAGTTTGAGCGCACGTGCTTGTACTTGGATGTTGTATCGTGTAAGGCCGCTAGTCAAAGGAGACGAAGGAAAAAGGTAAACGCGTTTTTCAGTTAAGGCGCCGGCGATATTGCAGGATATAAAAGCGAGACTCTCGAAGCCAAGAGGACCGAAGTAATAAGAACAGCCTAAACTCCGCGAATCCTTTTATTAATCCGCATGCGGCGGGATTGGATTTAAGCCTCAAGCCGGCTTTGCCAACGTTCGCAGGGGGTTCGGTCGAGCACGAGAATTCCACCAGATCCAACAAATATTTTCCACTCTTCTTTCTTCAGACTCATATCCCTCCGCTGCAAACTCTTCTCATCTTCTCTCGCGCCCTCCCGCCCGCGCCGCGCGCACCTGTCTTTGTGCCGTGCCTCCGGGCGTTTCCAATTTCGCTCGACATTTTTCACGCATCTTTTTTTCCACCTGATACAAGCGCGAGTTACGTGCAATATACCCGCCCCACTACAATAACCTCCTCGATATTGGAATCCGTGTGTCTTATTGATATTAAATCTCCCAGTCATTTGGGAAATAAGACGCAGTTCTGTCGGGTAAAACGTAATGTTGATTCGGAGGGTGCTCGTAGTTTCATTTATTTATCCGTGCTTTTTCTCCTCTCTTTTTTTTTCGAATCTACCTCTAGTCAATTTCCATCCTTATTGATGGGATTACATCCTTCTAACCTTTCCTGACTCCTGTAACCTTTCAGCTGAACCCGATCGATGATTTGTGAAGAAACTAATCAAGCACGTTTCAGAGCACTTCCGCGATGCACAATTTAGTTTATTTATCGGTTTGATAAAAATGTTACCTACGGGACTTTTCAGAATTTTGAAATTAGGAATGGGGAATTTGAAAAAAAAAGATATTACGTATTTTCTCATCTCCCCGAATTAGGTCGCATTTAGATACCAAGTTTAATTTTCCTATATCATCCTAATCGAACGTATCTCGCTTAGGTATCAGGATAGAATCCATTTATTGAGATAAATTGTCGTGCATTTGCGATTAGCAATGTAGCTTCCACTAAAGTGAATTTGTGTTAAGATAACGCTTAATTGTTTGCATTAACACACATAACGGAACTAAAATTATTTTCACAGCTGAGTGTAATCGTCAGACAAAAAAATGAGAAACAATAATTTCGTATCGCGTTCCATCTGTATCTTTTTGCAAAAACCTCTTTCACGGCGCCAGTGAGGCTGGAGAGCATATAAAAATTGACAAGACGAGAATTCCATCTTTCAAAATCGCATTTTCACGCGTTTGTCGAGGAACGTAAAGCTGGGAACCAATATTGTCGAAAAAAATAAAAATTGTCAAGTACTCGCAGTTATTGGACATTAGCCTGCATATTCTTCCCCCCTGTACAATTTAGCGCCCTCCCTCTTGCCTTTACGGTCGTTAGAGTGAAAACGTTCTCCATTAACGCGATCTTTTTCTCCTTTTGTCAGTTGGCAGACGCGCCAGTTCCAAAGCGATATTAAAAACTTTCATGCGCCAATAAAGTTAACTGCTCCATGCGACGCAACAAATCTCCAAGGTGTACGTGTGCAGTGTCAAAGAACGTGCCCAAATTTTGCATGTTCCGATGCATCGCCTTATCTCAATCTTTGTCGGACAGGTGTAATATCATTTTTTTACAGTTCCATGGGCCCAAATTCACTGTTTCTACTGCAATAGTCTGCAACGTTTTTTTCCAAGTTGAGTTGCAACTTGGAACAGCTTGATTGATATCAATCTGTTAATTAACGTAAGAATTTGCATCTCAATAATTTTGAAAAGTTAAAACGAAATATTTCCACGTAGAAATTTACATCAGGTCGGGTTGTGAATGTTTAGTCAACTTTAGCTGCCAATCTTCGGTCGAGAGATGGTAAATCTCTGGGATGAAACTCCCGCCCAACATCGCCAGCCAACGTTGGCTCAACACTTTTTGCCAGAGTTAAACCAGTGTTGTTCAAATTATTTAAAAAATTGAATTATGTTATTTATATTTGATTTTTAATTTTACATAATTATTTTAAAAAATTTTAAAATTTCGATGAATTTAACGTTGCTGTTGGTTCTGAGGTGGGATTCGAACGCTCGTCCTTCGGATCTGTACTCTGCCACTCAATCCATTGCTCCATCGGCTGTCTTTGCACATGTCGTGTAAATATGCTACTCACTTATCCAAAAGATTTAATTGTTCCAACACTGGCCCAACGTTGGCAGCCAATATCAGATTTTTTTGCATTTCTGCCAATCAAATTTGATAAACATTGGTACAACGTTGGTTGTCCAACATTGGCTGCCAACATTGGTCCAACGTAAAGTTTGGTCCAAGTTCAAGAAGCAATTCAGATTTATAAGATAATGGTATTGTTTCAAATGCTGCATGAAATTAAACCTATCCTAGTTCACGCTGGTATTCTTTCAAGCGAAAATCATTTGGGTGGAGCGCTTTTTTTTGAGTGTAGCTTTCATATATATTTGTTCTTTTTCTGGAGAAAACAAAACTTTTTTTCATCATTTGCAAAAAGCAAAATACTGAAGTTTTGCAACGAGTTTGAATACGAATCGAATGTTGCCAAGTATTTCTTAGAACCTTCAGCCTCAACTTGGGCTATTTCTCCCGGCAACGCTCCGCACGTTGGACGTGACTTTTATTCACGGTTTGTGCGCCGAAGAACTGTAACGCGAGCTGCGTGCTAATACGTCGCCAGTCGTTCCTTGAACACGCCCGGGTACCTTTGCGAAGTCGGCTTTCTTGAAATGCACCGCTTCAATATACGCGATGTGCTCGCCACTGCATATTGAACAGCGCACAGCAGACACGTCTTTCATCGCTGCGAATGTGTTCCATACAGAATTTTGAATGCAGTTACTTCTCCCTCTACTCCTTATCCAACCGTTTTTTTATTTACGAAATTTTTTAAAAAATCGTTAAATTTTTTTTTTCACAATTTCTTTTTTTGTTGATTTGTTTGCTCTTAAAATTTTGTTTCAAAATTGTATAACACAACTGTGGGGGCTAATCTTTTCACGATTGATTACAACTTGTCTCTGATGATCTAGTTGAGGATGATAAAATTGAATAAAAGAGCAAACATCAATAAGATTGGCTCTTGAGATGCGCTTTGAATGAGAGCCTCCGAATCAGCTGCCATTGAATGATACTAATTACATCACACCTATTCCCCCCGTCACACCGAGGGCGTTCAACAAAGGACTCGGGGTGAAAAGTCCGGGGAATCTGACATATTTTGAAAGGCCGAAATATAACGGTACAAGTTCGCGCGTAGCCCTCGAGGTAAGCGAGACGGCCAGATGTGCTAACGAGAAAACGAGAGCAGGAGAGCAAAGCTTAATCGACTCTCGAAGAAAGTTTTAAGCAGCGAGGGCGAGAGGTGCAAAAGGAAATCGCGAAGCCAACTCAGGGACCGAATTGACCCCTAAGAATAAGTTTACATTAATTGCGAGCTCAGACTCAAGAGGTGTCAAAACAAAAGCGGATGTGTGCATGACTTGGCGCTGTCCTTGTCCATCCAGTGGCAACGGGCATGAAGCTGTCCTTTGCAAATTTTTCCTCTCCTCGAAAGAGGTGCAGGAAGGAAAGAGTGGAAAAGGAAGGAGCAACGCGAGCGCTTGACGCGATATTGGAAAATGGCGCCGATGTGTGCGGGGGAATGGGGTGCTCCGGGCGGCGTATGCAAGATGGGATAGGTTATGTTGGCGGAGAGAAAAAGAGAGAGCGAAGGTGGCTGGCTGACTGGCTGGGTGTGTGGGGTAGAGCGAGCTTCACTTCTGGGAGTGGAGAAAAATAAAATAAATTGCTCAACATATCCAATAAGGTGGCAGAGCCGTTGCCCGGGCGACGCCGACTCTTTACTCTCATCGGTTTCTCTATTTTCTTACGCTTTTCACGACTTTCCTTCCTTCCTTCCTCTTTTTCCTTCCTGCATCCGCGCTCCCGCGTCTGCTCCCTGCTCTTCGTCGCTCCTCCGCCACGTACAAATTAATTGTGACATCTCGCATTATTGCCATGGTCATTACTTTATTACAGTTTTCCTATGTTCCATCACAGTTTCAACCCTATATAGCTTCGCTTCCAAAATATCGATCGGTGAAAACTTAACAAGAATTTATTATTTTCATTCCGATGAAACAAACCTGGCTTTCTTTTTCAAACACAAAAGCGGCGACATTCAACATTAAACATCAATTTTCATCCGCTTCGTCCGTATTAGAACTCGTTACTCGCGTGTGTTTACTCAATTAAGAACCACTTTGCAAATTCATTTTCACGTTCATACTGGAGTTGTATAAATGTAAACAAAAGTTGATGCTAAAAAAGGAATCGGTTGAGATACGAAAGAAAGGGAGGGGGAAAAAAAAGGAATGTTTCGCGTGGCACGCAAAAAACCTTTTTCGTTTTTAAGAGGCAATTATTTAAGAAAACAACCTTCGCATGGCTGATTTCCTCTCCCAACTCCCTGAAGATGGATTAAATTCATCTGCAAGGGATGCGGGGCCAAATTACCGTACGTCATTTCTATTAGCGTGACGTTGGGCAAAAAGCGGAAGGCTTCCGTGCTAAATAATGACAGCCGCATGAAAGGAATTATAATGAGATATATAACCGTTGGGCAGAGATCGAACCGGTGCGCTATTATCATACGTCAAAGTCTGCTACCGTGGAAAATGCCGCGGAAATGCCAGGCCGACTTTGCGCCTCGTCTTATGATATATCCGAGGATACAAGGCACGCACGTACGTATCATTATCCCCGCATCGCCGCGGAAACATTATATGCTAATTTTTTGGTGCTCCTCGGTTTGATCTTCACGTCTGATTTCTCCCTTTGTCCGGCCGGACGCGCTATTTTTATTCCGCTAATCGCATAACGCGGTAATAACCGAGAAAATGAAGTTGTCCGTCTATTTTACGTCTCATTATACGCGCTAATTGAGAACTCAATTGCAATTGTGCATCGGTTACGTTTTGATCCTCTCTCGGTAATATTTAATTACATTTTTCTTCATCTTTCCCAACAAATATTTGTTCGTTTATTCGTATTTCCATATTACAACGTTCGAAATTACACTTCAGAAATTCTATTTTCCCAACGTTCGTCAGTGGACTTTTTTCTAACAATTTTTTGTTCCCACAAGTTTAATTTATTTTATAAAATTTCCAAATTGGCTTTCAAGATTTTTTTGCAACCCAGCTATTTATTTATTTATTTATTTTCTTTTTTTTTTTTTGAAAAGTAGAAAAAATATCGCATTTTTCTAATAAGGTATAATGTTTTTTCTAACGATATTTTAAATCAGATTTGAAACTGAAAAAGTATATCTTTCAGGTTTGTTGGAGCAATGAGACCTTCTGAGACGATCTGGTACGAACGATACTAGTAAAATAGCTTTTGCACACGTGCACACGGAGCAGTGGCGCATATTGTTATGGTATATCCTATCATACTTAACATAATCATAACGCCCGGGCGATTGCGATCTCCGGGCAAGATATAGGCGAGCTACCTTCGCGGCGCATATATCTAGCACGCGGAAAAAAAAGCTGGCGGGGCGGCGGTGGCTGAACCCAAACCACGCCTCATGCATGAGGCATGCGTCCAAAGATACGGCACTGCATAAAGAATGCCTGCTTCCGATTGGTCTTTCCGCCTTCGCGTTCTTCAACCCCTAGTTTCGCGTACGTTCATGCGTGCGTGCCTCAAGTTCGTTCACACACGCCGCGCGCCGTCTCGGTTGTCTGCGTGTGTGTCGGGGGTGTCTTATATACACACGCCCACCTTGACCGACCGAAGTAACGAAAAAGTTAACGTCAAGATAATGCATGGATATCACATGCTCGTTTATTATTTCGCTCTATGCAAATTCTGAAAAGCTTTTGATCGACGCTTCTTGGCCTCTGCCATCGAAGAATATGATTAGCTGATGATGGTAACCTTCCTTCATCATTTTTCATTGTTTTAAATGGAAAGCAAAATGAAATTAAAACAAAATTTAAAAATAAAAAGAAAAATGCATTTACATTTTGTTATAGAAATAAAAAACTGAAAATGTCGATGATAGGTGCCGGTGTCGATAATAGGTACAAATCTTATACTTTTTTAAAACCCATGAAAATGAGAAAACCAAAAAATGAAAATGATTGAATTAAAAATTTACTGAAAAAAAGTTAGTGAAAGCAAGAGTGGCGTCTTGACGGGAAAAAACTTTTGTTTCCCGTCGACCTCCTGGTAGAAGAGTAATGAATGTCTAATTGGGCCGAAGGGCGTCAAACATCGGTTGAAAAGCCAGAGTGATGGCGGTGATAAAAGTTGAGGATACTTCTATTGTTTTGTTCGCGCGACTAATACCTGATGAGGGCATCCGAACGAGAAGCCCGAAAATCACGGGGCGCCCGAAATAAGGTGCGGCGAGACAGGTGGGGTGTGGTAAGGGTTACGACGTTTGGCGAAAAACTTTTTTAGGGAACTTGGAGCGAGAGAAAGAGCGACAGAGATAGCGCGGCCGAGACGGGGTTAGGAGAGAGAGAGAGAGAGGAGGGGTCGAGGCGCAGGACAAGACGTATTCTCGAGGTCGCTTTTTTCGAGAGGGAAAAAGAGAGTCGCGGCAAAGTCGAGTGGAGTGGAGTGTAGACGAGTCGACGAGTGGAGTGGCCGAAGGCACATGGGCAGCACTCTCATCCGTCTCGAGCTAAAAATCGATAGCTGCGAGCACGGGAGAAAAGGGTTAAAGCCCCTCTCCGGGCTTGAAAGAAGGACGGAAAGAAAGGACGAGATAGAGAGAGCGTGGAAATAATAGAAGAAGCGCGAGCGAGCCTGGCGCCCCGGGTTTTATACACCGTGGGCCGCGTCGTAGGCGATGTCGCGCAGGCGACGCGATCGTTAGCGTGTGCGATTCCCGCGCTAAATAAGATCTCCCGTAATGAACGCGCGGTCGGCGAGGTTTTCATCACGCGAGCACACACACGCTTACGTGTTAATTTCTCGATGCTGCGCGCCGCGTCTCTCCCTGAGCAGCGCCGCGTGCCTCGGCACGGTCACGGCAACCAGATTATTGCACCTCTCCTCGCTTTCAGTTATGTTAATGAATTAAGCGGCTTCGATCGAACGACGAAAATTGCGTGTTATGGGGATTTGCGTCGAGACCTTCGAGGGCTTTTAATCTTGAGAACTGGGGTTCGCCATTCATTTTCTCTGTGGCATCGATTCAAACGGGGAATAAAAACGCTCAACCCTTCCTCCGGCGATCGATGAAAGGGTTGCACGAAGATTAAAGGCAAATTTAAATTCTGATATTGAAATTGTGAATATAATTTTTTTTCTGAGTCATTTTATTTTTGATTAGTTTTAGCGTGTTTAGATTATATCTCGGGTTTAACAGTTTTATATAGACAGTTATATTTTTTAGTTTCTTCAGCTTTGATTACTAAAAATTTTTTTTAAAAGTTTTTGTAATTTCAATTTAAGATGTTAAAGATCCTAAATTTGAAAGACTGTTAAGGCACTTGTTAATAAAAGACAAAAGAATGAAAGTGAGTGAAAAAAAATTTTAAGATGCTGGACGTTTCTTATTCGCAGGGGAAAAAAAAAGTTTTCACTACTGTGTGTGCAATTTTTTTACGTGCACCGCAGTTATTGCGCGCAGTAAACAATATACGCGTCCCGTAAAGCATAAACGAATATAAAACAAGATTTTTGCATTGTACCGTTAAGACATATACGGGCGCCGTAAAAATTATTAACATCAAAAGCCACTATTGTCGATACGTTTGTGCAAACAGCGATTATCTTTGTAATAATTTATAAAACAAATAATCATCGCGTGCATTGGTTAAGAAAGCATTAAAGTGTAGGTGGTAAATTATGGACGGTAATAACATTCAGTGCAGTCGTAAACCAGACTTAGCGCTTGTTTGAGAAAACGGTCGCGGCAACAGCTATCAGTTGGACTGGTTGAATAAACGAAGCGGACACCCTCCCCGCGCGCTGGGAAATTGTATACGCAACGCTAATGTCCCCGCGGCCCCGCAGTTTAATAACAATTCTTGCACAATTGGCGAGTGGTGCTTTTGAGTTAATTTGTTGAAATTTGTTATTCAAGTTGCGAGCGAACCGACGCGGGGTATTTTAACGCATGAGCAGCGGAGTGCAAACATTGATGTAACATATCGCATTTGTTGAGTGCCGAATCTGCAAACGAGCTGGCCTTATGTAAAGTTAACGAGGCGACCAGGAAACTTTCACATGAATACGAAAGTGGCGCGCACACACTCGCCCCGCGTACTCGAGATGCCCATTTATATTTAAGGCGACACAGCCAGCCTTGCTAGATTGGATGGTTATGGCATTAATATGTCTATGCGTCGCGCCAAGGCCTTTGAAATCGTGTTTTGACTTTCTGCTATGAAAATAAAAAATGTCAAAGTTCGAACAAAAATTGTTCAAACAATTTGATCAAACAAAAAGTATTTTTTGCAGATTTCCAAAAAAAGTTTACTCGTTTTTGAACCGACAATTTTTTTTTGAATCTTGGCTTATTCAAGCAGGAAGTTTGGATGAATTTTATCGAATAGATATTCGAAATTGAGTTAAAAAAAAGTTGAAAGGATGTTTGAAAAAGGGAATTCGAGTATACGATGATCTGCGAAAAAGTACCTAAAATCCGCCGAGCAAGGCACTTGGAAATCGCGCCAAGTGGGAGAACGTGACAACGCGGTGAAAATAAATACCGCTGATGTATGCGTGTCAATGCAAAAATGTGCGCGGAAAAAAAACTGGGCGCTAGGGAAAGGGTGCGTACGGTTGGTATTGACGCCCACGTGGGCGCATGCGCAACTCGCCGACGGTAGACGGGGGTACACACGTCGGTGCATTTCTCCATATTCCAGACGACGGAAATCTCAAGCGTTTTCTTTTTTGTCTCTTGCGCCTTTTCGCCCCGGAGAAAGCGCCAGGCTCTCCTAACGAGATTAATTTGTTTCAAAACAGAGAGCAAGAAGGCAGATTGTAAGGTTTTTCATTTCCCGTCATTTCGGCGTTTCTTTCGATTTCATCTTGCCGTTCATTATCGCTTTATTTTATCTTTCATTTCGTCGTTGCGAAATATCATCTATTGAATCAGTCAATTCTCACGTCAGCCTAAACGAACGACCACGAGCGACGCTCATCGTCGTTTCCTCATTTCCGATTGGTTGTCGCTCGTCTTGAAATAATTTGTCAATTATCGAACGTTCAATCACCTCACGACTTATTTATTTTTATTCTTGTTTGTTAATGGATTTCATATTTTTTAAATCAATTTTACAAAAAGGTGCTTGGAAATTTCTTCGGGAAAGGCTTGAACGCGGCATTGATCCCGGATTCCCACCTCATATCTTACATCCCTATTTGCAGACAACCACCACTCGCTGCGTCCTCTCGCGACTCCTTTTATCAGTCCCTCGTCGTTTTCTCCCTTCACGCCCAACATGCAAAAAAACATGCACCGCAGGGCTACGACTGTCTGCAGTCATTTGCAGTGTTTTGCCTTAACTGAAAATTATTTCCAAAGGTATAATTCAAAATTAGACGAGACATTAATTGGTTAAAAATTGTTATGTTAAGATGCGATTAAAAAAGACGTGCAAATAAACAAAATAATGAAAAATTTGTTTGTAATTATCAAATTACTGAACTAATAGTAATTGTTCCTGATCATGCTCATATACTGTATAGATCAGTAAATTTTCATTGATGATCGGAATTTTGAAATTTAGATGTATTTTGTCCTACAATTTAAAAACATTTGAACATCTTAGGTTATGAGTCTGAAATAATAAACATTCTGGCACAAAGTTGAAAAATGTAAGATCCTTCATGACTGACGTTGATGACAGGTTAACATAACCACATAATGCAGTGCGATTCAACGATCAAATGAGCACGTTGATTTTGATGATGCAGGTATTGTTTCAAATGTCGAAATAATTTACTCTGAATAATAAGTATGACGGATCCTGAAATCAGATTTTAGTTTACTAAATCATATTTTAGTAAGGAAAATTACAGAAAAACATTGGTTTCAGGTACAAAGTTCAGGTACAAATGTGACACTTGATTAAACGTAACTAAATCGAAAAAAAAAACAAAATAAATTGTATTTATTTGTTTATGCATTTATTCATTGGAAACAAACAAACAAACTAAAATATACGAAACAATTTTCAAAACAAGTTACTCAGAAAAAACGTTTTTTTTGTCGGCTAAGTAAAAAAAAATGTGCAACGTGCCTTTAATCTCATGCTTAATGCCTCGTCGAAACCACGTTAATTATTCCAAGTTATTTACCGCATTTTCGTGCAAGCGTATCGAATGACCGAGAGAGGCCGGGGCTCTCGATTCGCAACGTCGGCAAATGGTACTCGGGCGTCATAAAGCGAGACCTTTTGCCGATTGCGGCCGATGTGCTTGTAGATCACTCTCATTATATCTCCCACGGATCTCTCGAGAAAACCGCGTCGTAAATTCGTCCCGCGCGCGCAAGGTGTATCATATCTAATCGCGGCTGCATATAATTAAGCGCCAAGAGAGCGCGTCCGACGTTGCGCGAGCGAAGCAATTACAAGCGCAATATTTGTCCTGGGTGCTTTATTGCCACACGGGACAATTTATTATCCTGCTTGAACTCTGACACGGGTGTGGCTCTCGGAATGCCTCCTTCGCGGAAGCGCCTGGGAAAGACCGCGGCGAGCCGACCGACCGTCTGATTGACATTCCTCATCCGCAAACCGACTTTCGTCGCCCAACAGCTGTCGGGGGTCCCGAATCGATTATCCGCGGATGCAAAGCGCTCGTGACGAAAGACGCGCGCGGCACACTGCACTCTCACGAGTTCTCACGTTACTCCGATGGCTGCCGAGTTGCCGAATGAATTACGTGGCGCAAACTGAGAGATCGGAACGGGCGCCAGGTAGCCGAACGTGCACCCGATCCTCTGTTCATGCTCGGGTGCGCGTGAATTATCGGCGCGATGCAAAATTTTTCTAATCGACCATCAGCGGACCGATCGCGATTTATTATTCATCCGCGCTCTCTGTTAATGCGCAACGACGCCGGAGTTCGCGGCGGTATACCTGAAAGAGAGTGTGAGAGAGAGAGGAAAGAAAGCATTCCCCGCGACAAGCCGTGAAATATTAATTGCGCCGAGGCAGCCAGTCAATGGGAACGTTAATCTTGCGAATCGAAAAGCCCGGGAACAAAGTCGGCCGGGGACATAATGCAGGCTGTCTCGGGTTTTGGCATGAACGCACAACTTCCGGCTAAACAAACGTTGCCGTCCGTATAATTCAATCAAGCCGGGGCTGTAAAGTTGCGAGAAATTTGCGCGAGCTCAATTACGCTCTCCGGTGTACACACAGGTTTTCGGACGATGTGGGAGGGTCCCCCCGCATCCCCCGGCCAAGTTTGTTAACGACTCGCGGTGAGAAAGCGCAGCGTCTCGTTGTCGCGGAACTGAAAATTACAGTCGCGTGGCGCGACACTGCAAACGAGGACACGAAGATTCCATTAAGGGTAACCGGCGGTAATGAATGGAAGACACTCGACGACGCCCCCATCTCCTCGCCGTTGTCGCCGTCTCTCCCTCTGCGAGCGCGCCTCCTCTGTCCGTCGTTATCGCTCTTTTGCATTCTTCGCCGCGAGCCACGTAATTTTCTCTCGCCCCGCTGAAAAATATTCCCGTTTAACTTTTCCCGCTCATTATTCCTCGCTACCATGACCTATCTCGACTTGACCCCAAAGACGCCCGGCGTCCTTTCATAAGCGGGAGGGCGAGGCTCTTAATGGCGGCGCGCTGGAGCGAGTGAAACAAACGAAAAAGAGGGAGCGGAGAAATACCGCCAATGCCAAGGGCAATCCTCGGATGCTAATTTGTAACTGGGCTACTTTCGGTGTACAGTGGCTCTCATCTCTGACTTTCGATTTCCGTCCACAGTTTTATCACACCGACATTGTACAATTTTGGACAAACGATTTCTTGAAATAGAGACTTCAAATGATGAAAATGTTGACGGACCTAAGTTTGAAAACCCTGCGAAAAACCGGACCCGAGAAAATTTTTAGGCAACCGTATAAAATAATCTCGTTGATGAAAATATCAAATAATAAAAATGATTGAATTTAATACACAAATCATATATATTTAGATTAGGTTTTTTTAGTAGGTACTGTTGCCTTAAACGAAATAAAATAAAATAACCCTATTAGCACATAATATTAAATATTATGCTCATGTCCACCTAAATAAATATTTTACAATTATTATTCAGGTGGAAATTAAATGTAATATTTTATATGAATCTAAAAATGTTTTTGAAAAGCAATTCGAGATGCATCTGAACGAATAGAAGCGGTTGGGGTAATTGTGACAGTCGTATAAATGTGCCATTTTATAAAATTAAAAATTTTAAAAAGATGATACTGAAATTGATGATTGTAATAATAAAAAGCCTAAGAAAAATGAATGTGTTAACCTAATTTTGGTAGTGTAACATATTACCCTACGTGTCACAATTACCCCCAATTGCCCCTTATTGAAAACCGGACATAACTCGTGGCTCATCAACTCGTCCTCAGTGTGAAGTGAAAATCACCCACTGTTATAGAGTTTGGATGAGCACCTTAATCCCGGAGTCGCCGGATCTCGAAGGCTCCTCCTTGCACTGGCAATTAACTCCGTCCCTTAGATATTTCCCTTCGCGTCTCGTATCCAACCCAACCATTATGGCGAACAACCCCATCCACGGCATTTAATTACCTTGCCAACCCCATGCCCCAACTTCGGGGCCAAGGTCGTGAACCATTCAACTCTGTATTTCGTAGTCACCGAGGCATACTGACCGAATTTAAACTTTGCGCCGACGATCTTGATATAATTTTCTTCATCGACCCGCGCCAGCCTCTCGACGCTTTAATCAACTGCACTTTTTCTTCCTCCTTATTAAATCTTCGTTCCCTTCTCCCTCAACCTTTGTGATGTTTCATGTACCCATCCGGTTTAGATTTATGACCAAAATATAAAATCAATTTTTTTTCTCTTCTTTTCTTACTTTTTTTTCTTTCTTTTTTTTTTTTTTTTTTTGCAGAATGAAAAATTGCATCTCATATTTAAAATTCATATTTGAAAGCTTCTCGCGGGGGCTACGTGACAATCGTTGAGCGACGTGTCGCATCTTTTGTGACGTAAGGCTTTTGATTGTCGTTTGGCGCCCCGACAAAAGCCCGAGAGAAGATGAAAAGGTGGTGCTCGCGTGCTCCTACGTAATAATCCATAAATCATCGACGGGCTTTCATCTTTGATGGCTCACGAAAGAATATGACTACTTGTACCCCCATCGCGCGATATTAACCCTCCGCCTCGCCATTACCTCTTTTACATTCCATTTACTAGCGTCGTTAACACACGAAAGGAAAGCCCTCTCGCGTCTGCAATGTTCGTTTCGCATAATTTGCAAATTATTGACGTCTGCTCACGCCGAGCGGCAATTATGATAATCAACCAGATGTTCGAATATGGTTCGTGTTTACTTTTTCTTATGACCATGATAACGGTCACTTTCATAAGAAATGCAACACATTTTCTTTATTCTTGATTGATATTTTTCAAATGTCATAATCATTTTTTCTGTAAATTCAAATCAGTGAAGCTGACTCAAAAAAATTGAATGTACACGTACAAGTCCATAGTCTTTCACCAATTGCAATTTTCTAAACGAACACCAAAATACTCAGAATTTCGAATTGGGTTGAACAGAGTAAGACTTTTTTTGGCATGAGTATGCAAAAATGTTTGCCAGGACCTTGCGCAAGATGGCGCTCCTCTCGGAGAGCGCGATGTAACATCTCTGTATCGATCACGTGTGTGTACACGCGCATCGGGATCACAATAGAGAGCGAGGGCGAACGACGACCGGCGGGGAACCACCTTCTTTTTTCGCCCAAGAAGCTCCAGAATGTCGTGGCGTGCCTATCCCCTCGCGCATCCTTGGCCACGCCTGCAGCTATTTCAATAGTA
The DNA here is from genome assembly GCA_030522925.1 of Trissolcus japonicus. Taxonomy (NCBI): domain Eukaryota; kingdom Metazoa; phylum Arthropoda; class Insecta; order Hymenoptera; family Scelionidae; genus Trissolcus; species Trissolcus japonicus. The sequence continues at coordinate 40,795 of JAPYZS010000498.1, forward strand.
CGGGCTTTGATAAATGACTCTCGTACAACGCATGGAGTGTTACGCCGCACCGACCAATGACGGGTAAATTATTGTCCGGGTAATGTTTATCTCGCCGCGAGAAAAAAAAAAGAAGAAAAAAGGATGAAAAATGATCGCCCGTATAAAAACTAATGCCCGAACCCCGTTATCGACACAGCCTCCGTGTTCAATGACCCGCTTCAGATATGAATTTTGCGAGAGAAGAAATTTCCTTTTTGCAGTAAAATGAAAAGTAAATAAAAAAAATTAAACAGCTTAGATCCTGGGTACTAAGATCCAAGTAGACGGGGACGCGATATGATTTGCCATTTAGTTTTAGATGCGATATTTAGATGCGACGAATAAGTTCTGGAATTTGTAATGAGTGATAAGGGAAGCAGGCTATTCGATCGCCGGGGCTTGGTGTCTGACGAGATGGCAGAGGGACACGGGTACGAGAATTGCGCGTCTATTATGCAGCGAACGTATCCATTCCCGGCACCTTAATATGTTCTTTTCTCACGGACGAGCAACACAAACAAAGGTAGGTGTGCAGATACGGAAAAAGGTTCCAGAATGGCGGGCGATAGTTGTTCCCCTTGGGGGTGGAGAATGGCGATGGGTTTGCTGGCTGGATGGCTGGCTAGATGGTTGGCTGGGTGAGACGACGGTAGGATGAAAATGCGAGCGAGGGAGAATGGAAGATTGATCTGCAGCCCGGAGCTTGAATATACTATATATGTATTTTATTTGATCCACTTCTTTCGCGTCTTCGTGAAATCTTGCTAAAGGGGTACGCTTATTCGGTACCAGCACACTTTATATTACGTGATATATATATATATATATATATCCACTCTCCGTGGAATGCAATATCAATACCCCGTTCGCGAAGCTGCGATATATAAGTTTCAGCTTCATCTTGTTTTTCCCACTCTTCTCTTTTTCCCGGCTTTATTACAATCATTTTATTTAATAATCGTGGATTTATCATTCTCGCGTCTCTCTGCTGCCATTTTACGTTTTTATCCGGCTTTTTCGAAACTCGTTTGAGGATTCATCATATATAAATTACGACGACGGTCTGTCTCGGAATTTACAGCGATGTGAATATGAATTGTAATTGACGTTTAAAACGTGCCTCAGCTCTGCCATTGCAATTCATCGCACACATTTTCTCGACCCCTGTGTGCCCAAGTGGACTTATAATCGACAAGATGATCGGTTTAAAAATAGTTAATCAATTATCCACATCCACAAAGGAAAAAAAAAGAGTGCGCTGAAATGTGATGTTAATTTTTGTCGGAACAACGGAACCGTTCGCCTCCGCGAGTAAGACGAAAAAGAGGCGAGGGCAAAAAACGCGCGCAAGAGGGAAAAAAGAGGAAATGTGAAAAAAATGATGTGCCGGAGGTTTTGAGGGAGGTTATACGAAGTCAAAGATAATGGCGCGAGAGGATCTCTCATGCAGCAGAGGGAGGATCATAAATTAAGTTCGAGACCGACGGTGGATATCGTTCAGGAATATTTAACATAAAATTGAATTTGGTTATAACGAGGTACGATCGCGCACGGGAGCAAAAGAAGATAAAGGCGATGCGAGAGCAAAGGGAGGCGCACAAACTGCATGACGGCCCGGGGATCAATGCTTTTTCTTAAATTATCTAAGAGCTGGATTTCTATGAGTCATTAAGCATGGATCGAGTCATGAAAATCGCCGCTCGAGCGCCGATTATTCAAACGTAACGACTAACGAGATTCACGTCAATCAGCGGACGTAATGAACGACGAAAGTCCAAAGAACCCTGTCTTCTTATTGCGCTCAATTCTTTCCTCCTTCCTCCCCCCACCCCCCTTCGCCCTTTATATTTTTTTACCTTGCCTTAAACTCGCTTATGCGTGACTCTCAACTTCTAGATCATTTCCAACCTCTATTTTTCATCTACCAGTTTTTTGTTATACCTTCGTCTAATTTTCAAATCAAAAAAATTTAGATGAAAGATCTGAAAAAAAACAACAATTTTCATGTATAACACTTTTTGCTATGATGAATCATTTCATGTTAATTCGGTATAAAGTGTGACACTCTGATTTTTTAATTAAAATTTAATTAATATGGAATATTTCATTTTGTGTACAAGTTTATGATCTATCAATAGTTGACATTATTTCACAACACATTAATTTTGAAAATCGTAAAAGTTATATTCGGAATGTCACAATTACCCCAAAATGTCACAAGTGACCCTATATGTTCAAAACAGATATTATTAATTTCATTTCATATTTGAATACATGATTGAAAATATATATATTTTTTTTAACAGCATATTACTTGAAATATACGCCAAATATGGATAAAAAAAAATATGAAATATATTTTTAAGGTCAAAAAGTTCTATTTTACATATATGTTTGAATATATTTTTTGTCCGTAATGGATATTAGATAAAAAATGTTTCGATGTAATTGATTTAAATCATTGCATGCTATTTTGTCACAAGAATACCTATTCTTTGATGAAAACAAAAAATTGAATTTTTTGTCTACTTCATAACGACTTTCGTCAAGTTTCAAAAAAGAGCTGACTGCACACAAATCAAAGTGAGTTTTCAGCGCGCAAGTCAACCGGTAAAAACACAGGGAAAGGAGAAAAAAACGTGAAATATCGACTGAAACAGAGACAAAGGAGGCGACAAAAGTCGAATTCCGTATGAAAAAGGTGCGTCGATTGGTGGCGTGGCCGTTTCAGTGGGAGAGCAACGACATGCACTCATCGGTTGGCTTTTGCGAGCTTTTCCGCGGCGCCTTCACTTTTTCGCGTTTCGTTTTATCCCTCTTTTCGAATCCATTCTGCTCTCGTCGTCGTCCCCTTTTCGCTTCCCGGCTCTCTCCATCCCTCGCGCTTCCGGCGTCGTCTCTTTTCAGCGGCCGTGCGATCGCAAATTTATTCCAGCGAGTCGGCGCGACACGTCTCGAGCGATGCTCCCCGAGTAGCAATACTTTACACCCGGTACTCGCTCGAGAATCAATAGACAGCAACGCGCACGGCGGATATTCAACACGCTCTATATGTACCAGTTATATATTTTCTTTCTTTTCCAATTGCGCGCCTCCCGCTTGTCGTCGCACATCGCGCGTCACCCGATCCGCCGGGCTCCGCGCCTCGGGTTTTCTCTTGTCAATAAATGCGAGTACTTTGCTCCGCACCGGAGTTTCATTATTTCTTTACCCACACCACCAGTTTTTGTTTCGCTGCAGACTCAGCCGTACCTGTCCATGTGCACACGTATACGCGTGCATCTCAGGCCGAGAGCCAATTCGACGGTTTCACCCCGATCGGCGCATTTCACCTGTAACGGACGACGCAAGGTCACAGAGAGCCCGATAAAGGCGTGTTCTCGTGCGAATCGACGTTTTGCCATCCACTCGCCTCTATATCTCGCTCTCTCTCACAAAGCTTTTTTCTTCTTTGGTCACAATGCTCGCGGCATAAAACAAATTTGCCAAATCAGTTGGTGATGGATTTCTTCACTCTCGTTAATAGGATTTTGTCTTTTGTTTGTTCAGAAAACAAACTGCTTTTGAAATTTTTTCTATAGGTAACATTTTTAGGATCAACAAATGTTTGATACTATTTTATGAAAAATGTCTTCAATTGTAGCTATTCGAATCAACACTAATATTCATGTGATGGGAGGTGAAGAGGTCAAACGAAGGGTCGAAAGTGGAGTATATTTTATTGCACGTTTATTACACGAGGGGTGAGAGAAAGTTGGCACTTTTAAATGCGTCCTTTAATTGTATTTCATCCGAATTTAAACTCCATTATTTCGAACATTTGAATTCGAACAAAAATTCAAAAAGTATTCTCATACATTCTGGTTACGCGAATCAGAAAGAATTCCTTTTTTTTTGGACTGGAAATAGATTTGAGACTGACCGTTGGAGCATAAAGACGCGAGGCAAGTTGGCAAAGCGACTTTTGGATGCTGTGTGCAAAAGAACGACACGTCCGTCGAAAAAGTGGAGGTAAGAGCGAGATGAAAATAAATAGAATGCCTTGCGGAAGAGTCGATGAGATGAGTCGAGGAACTAGTAGAAATGCAGAGGATACGCTTCGGAGTAGCGCGGAAATCAAAGGAGTCGAAGCAGCTTTTGCCGACGTTCACTCGCGAGATGGCTGGGAGGAGTCTGCGAGAGTCAGAGGAGAGGTAGATTGAACTTCTTTTCCGCCTCTGAGTTTTCCTATTACTCCGAATTTCCAGCGAGTGCGCGGGGGCAAAGCCAAGTCGACGTATATCCGACGAATGAAAATGTGACTCGGCGATGTGCGCGTGCACGTACGTGTGCTGCCGATGCAAGGCACCCCTAATTGAAAGGCGGTGTACCTGCCAAACCCACGTGACTATCGTTTCTAATTTTCATTTTCCAATTTCGCATGCAATCATCGACTGTCCTGGATATTAAAAAACTGAAACCTGGTCCTGGCCTGGAAGCCATGTGATCAGCTCAAATTTATATACTAAGAAAATGTCAGTCCACATGTGGGAAATGTTTACAAACGCCATCTGGCGGCAATTGACTAGGAAATTTGAAACTGAGACCAGGTCCTGATTTTAAATAAATGTGATCTTTTTTTGAAATTTATATACCAAATAAACGTTATACTACTTGTAAGAAAGATATTAGAACGAAATCTAACGGCAATCCTCCTGAAAATTGACGCCAACTATTCTGGAAATTTAAAACTGAAACCTTGTCCTGGCCTAAAATCAATGTGATCTGCTCAAAATTTAAATACCAAAAAAATGTCAGTCCATTTGTGAGAAAGATTTTCAAACGCCATCTGGTGACAAAAATGTCAAGTTTGAATAAACGAAAACCTGCACGTAATTTGTTCTGGGATGTACATAACGACCGACTGAAGGTGTCTCATTAGTAGCTCCACTTTAAAGAACGTCAATGGCCCGTCGTGATCCTGGCCTCTGCTTTCCTCGTTCTCGTCCGCGTCTTAAGTAAAAATCAATAATTCCTTTATCGCACAAATTAACGTTAAGCATATTCCACCCTCGTGCACTAATACTCACCGCCTTGTTTCCAGTGATGCCTGTGTAACGTCACGTTTATGGGAGCGTTCGTTATTTGCTCTCGTGACTCGCGCAAATGTATATAAATACGCATTTGATCGTGGTAAGTCTTAATTCGGGCGTCAGCCTTCAAAACTGTTGCCACTCGTTTTCATTTAACCGTAATTGGAGGGATCCGGTTGATCTCCACACGCGAATTGGAGCGAGCCATTAGCCAAAAAAAAAATTGACAGTCTGCGAAAAATTTAATAACCAAATTGTTTTTTTGTTTTCTGTTGCAGGTACACTTTTTTCATCGGATGATGAAAGCGATGCAATTCAGTTCTTTGCGATTTTCTTCAACAAACACAGGCCGAACTTGATGGCGCAAGTTTGCGAATCAACTTTTCTCTTTTTTTTCCAAAACTCGTACGTCCACTGTTGAATATCGTTTTTGTTTGTTTCTCGTTTTTTTTTGTTTCTTTCTTCTCCCCTTTTTTATTCAAGAATTGAACGCGAGTTTCGGTACGTCGCTCTGTTCTCCGCGATACCGACTGCCGCGTGAAATAAAAATTTGCACGCTAATCCTGTTATGTCCAAGTTGAAATAGAGTTTGTATCAGACGTTGCGCGACGTTGGAATGAAATTTTGATAAAGTTCTGGACAAAGTAAAATGTAACATGATCAGAATTATATCCTGTTTTTAATAAAGTTGCCACGAAGAGTGTCCGCTTTTTCGAATATATAATTCCATTTCCAAGCGCGGGATTATGGAAACGGAGAAACAACCTCGAACGAATCTCTTGAGTTGAGCGGAACTTTCTTGACTGAAGATATTAACGGTTTTAATTCATCATTTTTCAAGAAAAAGTTTTTATTAAATGTAATAATTTTTTTTTGTTTATTAATTATTAAAATAATTCTCTTTCAATATGGTATAGGACAAGAAATTAAAAGTTTTGACGGAAAGCGATAGTTTGAAAGTGTAAACTCTGCAACCGGATAGTGAAATGCATCGGTAGAAAAGTTGTGACAATTAAATGTTAATGGCTTGAAGAAGAAAGCCGATCGTCTGGCGCGGAAGCGCAATTGTCGCTCGGCTGATTGAGTCTAATGAATTAAAGGAGACAACGCGGTATCACACAGGGTGGAAATGAAAGAAATGTAGGTCAGGGTGACTAGCGACCAAGTCCGCGGTAGCCTCGAGGGAGAGAAAGTACTGAACTTGGGTATTTGCTTTCAACCCACTCTTCAGTCCTCTCTTTCCACCAGCGAGACCCAGTGCCGTCGGAGAGCTGATTGTAAATTAGTTAAAGGAGATACTTCATTAGGGTCTCTGATACCGAGCTGTCCCGACTTCTTAGACTTCCTTCCGTTGAGCTATCTCGTTTACATATTTCGTGTTAACGAACTTGCCTCCTCGCGATGACGCAGCAAAATATCTGTAATCAAACGATTCCAGATCGATTGATCTTACCGATTTGGATTTCACTCCGTATCCGGTTGCGAGCCATTTTCCACCTATTTTGTTTTACTGTTTTACGGTCGGGAGACATCAGAAGGAGGAGGAGGGGGAGGGGGAGGGGGAGGGAGAAATTTCAATTTCTAACAAAAATGAGGGTCTTTAGAGAAAGCGCGGTCCCAGCCAGCGAATGTAATGTTACGCCGCCGACGAAAAACAGAAAGAGATAACGTAAGGTGGTGTTTCCTGCATTTTCCCCGGGGAAATTATTGACAGTGAGCGCGGAAATGACGTCGTAAATACCCAGGCGCAGCCAAACCTGCTTCCCTCTTTTATTTTTGTTCCCTGCCCTTCTGCTTAATCTATTACTCGGCTGGTCGTGCTCGTGATGCACAGCTCAATGTAGAATGTTAATTATTGTATCACACTTTTGAGTAGCTTTGATGCGCAGATTGCACGCATTCTCACACCGTCTTTTAATTTTCATAATGACACCTCATCCATTCGGATCGAAAAACCTGATTTTCCAATGGAATCACATTTTTCCCCTCTGTCTTTGCCCCTTTTTTTCCTTATGGTTTATTTGTCATGAAGATTGTACACAAAACCGTTGTAAAATTTATCTTCGTGATCAGGTTAGGTTACTTTAATTATTTCATGCTAATTTGAATGAACTTTTAAAGTAGTAAGCATGCTCAAACGGAGAAAAAAATTTTATCAAATATGATAATTCATCAATAGAAATTAACTGAACTGTAAAGTATTTGAGGGACGAATATAAAATTCGTACAACAATAATGGAAACCAATAATAATTTTTGATGCTCATTCATCAAAATTTGCGTCTAAATTTTCAATAATTTTTGTTTGTTTCAATAATTAGGCTTAAAAACTATAAAAATACCATTTTTTGACCGATAATTGAACCCGAGAATTATAGATTATGACTCAAATTGATTATTCACTCGGCCATAAATAAATTGGAAATGAATTATTTTTTAGTAAACTTACTTTCCAGGAAAAATTGTTTCCGGGCCCCTGAAGGGCATGCCCTGCAAATGAACTGGGTCCCTAAAGGACGATTCATCGACTGTAAACGGGGCCTTTTTAAATCGACATTTTAAAAGTCGAATAATTTGTACGCCAAAAACTGGAGTACCACGACTAAACTATGATTAGCGTTAATTTAATTTGTTTGTTTAAATGTTGCATATTTTTTTCTTATATAATAAAATTATTTTTTTGGGCCAGCTGAGTGGACGCTAATTCTCAATTTGCTCATAGACGTAATATAATAAAAAATTACTTACCTGTTTACCTCAGGAATACTTATAATCAGCGTGTCATATAAGGCTAATAATCAGCAGATCCACAGCAAGAATTTGATTTTTAAATTGACCACTGTGGATATAAATTTATCACCGTGGGGATAAATTTAACACCGTTATCATACATTTTATATCAACGGTGTTAAAATTTACAACTAGAGTTAGAAGGCGGTTTATCACCAATTCATATGTTGAACAACAATTGAATATTGTACAGATAAATTTTATATCCGAAGTTAAAATGTATGTTGGTTTTTTATTCCCCCGGTAATAAATTCATTTTCGCGGTGTTAAATTTACTCTCACGATGTTAAATTCGAAAAATTTTTTCCCTTGGTGAATAACACTCCCGAGTGAAAGCTAATTCTAAATTTGCTTACATACATCATGTAATAAATATTACTTATCTGTAAATCTCAACGATCCTCATAGTCATCATATGTCACATACGGCTAATAATCAGCAGATCCTCAGCAAAAACATGTAACAGTAACAAAATAGAGGTATTGAGTAGCGAGCAATTAAAAAAGATGACGACTTGCATAGCTAGCACTTACAAATACCAGTCCCTTACGAAAAAATCAAAGCAGAAGTGTGTTTAAAAATAAAAAAAAGTTTGAAAACGAAATAAAGAATTTGGACATGTATAATAGAAAGCAGGGATGTTGTCGGACTAAAAGATTCTAAGAATAAAGAGTGACATTACAGAAAAATTATCATACAGCAAAATACGCTATCCAAATTCCGTATCACATACAGGACGAAGAAATGCAAAAGGGTAGTTTTGATTTTTGCTCGTTATGTCGCAGATGAGAGGAAGAGATCTTTCTTCTCTTCTACTCACAGAAATGTTTTCTGTGTCTCAAACTGCGGTGAATAGTTTCTGATACTATTCACAACGGGGATGCACAAGGACGCAAATGCACGCAGGATCCGTCTCACAGACAATCGACAAGTCGATTGACAGCGCACCATTGTGTAAATGCAGGGATATATTACAAAAATGTTAATTTTTCATAATAAATCAGATAATAAATTTTCTGACTGTATTGTGCTGTAGGAAAATTTTTTTGTGAGCCAGTTAAGAGATTAAACATTATATGAGAAAAATAACCTCAAAAACATATTGAAAAACTAAATTTTAAAAGTGGCTTTGCAGTATCAGGTTGCCCCTTTTCTATTTTAAATTCATATCGACGGTGTTAACATTTATAAATAGAGTCAAAATTTATAACTAGAGATAAAATGCTTTTTATCACCAAGTCAGACGTTATCAGTCTAAACTGTAAGCGCAACAGTCTGACTTGTCAGAATAACTATTTAGAATATTCTAAAACACGACATGAAAACCTGTATTACAAATTCTTAAATTTTCGTTAATCTTTACCCAAACGTATCATAAAGCAGAAATAATAGTATATTATGCACCAAGGGCGCATGCGGACCATGCGCACGAGGTCAATGCAGCGATTTTTGTACCAAGGGAGCGGGAGTTTTCAGCTGTTTTATTCCCAAGAGTTTGCTTCATTACGTACTTAAGTTTTACTAGAGTAAAACACGCTCTAGGGAATAAAAACAGCTGAAATCCCGCTCCCATGGTGCGGGATTTCAAGACCTAATTTGTCAGTTTTTATTGAATTCGATTTTATTTTTAACACGCAATAAAAATTATTTAGAGTATTATAAATTTTATTTGAATTTTCAATAAAAATTATTTACAGATTTAGACATTTTACTCAATTGTTTGAGAAAAATGTGTGCTGTATACCAGCGCCAGGCGACACAAACAAACTTTTAAGTTAGGTTTTCAAATGCAATTTGTATAGGCTTTCTTACTTTACGATTTTGGAGGAGGACCAATGGCTCAGGAACTAAGGACGAGTTTCGCACGCACGGGGATCCGAGTTCAATTTCATCCGTTGGAAAATTTTTACAAAGAAAATTTCTAATAAAAAAAATATTAAAATAGAAGAGCCTTTCGATGTTGCCAAATATTTTTTAAAATTATAAAATCGGATAGAATTTTGAACAAACAATTTGATAATTTTTATCACATCATAAAACAGTTTAGTAAAAATTCCCAAAAATTTGTGAATTATTATTACATGATTTCTTGTTGAGTATTTGAGAGAAAAATTGTAGATAAAAAAAGTGAATAAAAAAGATAAAAGCGGAAATACGTTGAAAATAAAATCACAAACTTACCTATAAATCTCTGCAAGAATTGTCAGCAGCAACAGGAAACTGGCGTTTAGCAGCAAGCGGTCTAAAACGATGAAGTCACAAATTGCGCACCCACTGAGAAAAATGGACTGTTGTTCGAACTACAGGAAAAAAAAATATCTTCGTGGCTGTTTTGACTGTTTTGACTGTGACTGTTTTTATTTTAAACAGTCGCCATGAATGTGCTCACAACAGTCGTCACTGTGCAGCACAGTCGCCATGAATGTGCTCACAACAGTCGTCACTGTGCAGCACAGTAGCTACGAATGTGCAACATATTCTGTTATAACACATCTCTCACAGATGTGTACACACGAAAAAAAAAACCTTCGTGACGACTGTTTTACACAGTCGTAATTGCTGTGGCAAAAAATTTTTCGTTTAAAACAGTCGCCATGATTGTGCTCACAACACTCCTCAATGCGCAGTACAGTCGGTACGAATGAGCGACATATTCTGTCATGACATCTGACATCATATTCCGTCATGACATCTGACATCATATTCTGTGTACACATCTCTCACCGATGTGTACACAGTTGTGAGCGTTGTAGAAAGCGTTGACGACAGCTGCACGCATACGCGTTACAGGTTCACGTTAACGTAAGCGATTTGTGGCTAATTTCAATTAACCTATGTCGATATGTAAACGCATCTGTTATTAATAAATTGTAATGCACTGTAACCTCAACAGTACGCATAGTTCGAACAACAGACCATTTTTTTCAGTGCAGTCACGAATACACTGACAAAAATCTTTTAGTAATAAAAATTACTATAACTTCTGGCAATCCAGATATATCGTGGAACATATAAAAAATTTGACTACAAACTTGTAATAATTTCTACTATATGGTATAGTAATTTTTATTATACCCTACCTTCTAAATTCAAAAAAGTGAAAAAATCTCAAAAAAAGGACATATACACTTTTTCCAAGTTATAGTTTATCTTCTTTTAGAAAAGGAAGATTTTTTTACTTTTTCGAATTTAGAGAGCATAGTAAAATTTACAATAATTAAAGTAAAAAATATATGAATGTTATAGGATAATTCTTCAAATGTGTTAGATATGTCTCGATTACTATATGTTATAGTAATTTTTTACAAGTTTTTTCTCAGTGTATCCTGACACTACAAAGAGAAAAAAAAATTCATATCACGTGCTGCGAAAGTGCCAATTTTCCATGTCGATTTCAGTGCGGAAAGTGCACATATACCGCAACCGTGTGGGTAGTATGTTGTATCACTAGACAGGATAATGCCACTATTCTAGCGACCCTAGGAAACATAGTTTCCGGGCCCCTGAAGGGCATGCCCTGCAAATGAACTGGGCTACTTAAGGGCGATTCATCGGCTGTAAGCGGGACCTTTCTTGGCCTCGCCCTGTAATTATCCGTATTTATAAATTATTGTTTTTTATGTAAAATAAAAAGTATAAAAATATTAAGCAATAAAAATTTAATAAATTGTCTATAATAAAATTGAAAATCAAATGGAAAAATGCAAAAAATTGAGTTGAATATTGATGGTCAGTAATGAAAAATTAGTTTTCTTATATTTTTGAGTGATTTTAATACTTCGATTTTTTAAAATGTAATTCATCTGTTACAATGTTGTGTGAAAATCCATCTCGAAAAAGTTCGTGGTCGCCAGAAGTTAGTTGCATGTCCTCCCTTAATTCGTTTTCTGATTTGCTGACGGGTAGAATTTGTAATTTTTTGAATAAATGTGACAGTTTGTTATGTAACCTTTTTAAAATAATAATAGAAAGTGGACGCGCACGAAGCGCGTGCTTGAAGGCTAGTTTATAAAAAGTATTCATAATTTTCTATTTTTATTAACGTTTAAATACTATTCATACAAAATTCGTTAACAAATATTAATTATATATTTAAAAGAAGTCAATGCAGGCATCTTAGTGGCCCTTCATGTCCTTCATTCGCCCTTCACAGGGCACAGAGTCACATGTCCGGTAAATGCCTGGAACAAATCCTCAAAGGGCACTGATAGGCCCTTCAAGGGATACCCCTGTTAGAGCTATTCGTCTCTACTAACCGAACATGCCCTTATGGGGCCTTGAAGATATACACGGCATGCCCTGAAAATTTGTAACTAGGGTTATAATAAATATTTGTTGAATCTTTGAATTTTTTAAATTCATATTTTGAATATTTTACAAAATTGAATACTTAAATAAACAAGCTTGTATTTTTTAAAATTATTTTTATTAAATAAAAATCCATGCAGTTTACTTGTAGTTTCAAATTTGACCAAAATAATTTTTTCTAGACTTGCTTTAAGTTTTTTTTAACTTATAGTCTATGACTTCGATTATATTTCCACAGAGGCAATTGTTCCTAAAACGACAAAAAAAATATCATTCACTAATGATAAACAATAGACTTAAATTTCAACTTTGCTCCCATCGCGAAAACATATAACTCGAGATCGAAATCCTTTTAGCATATCGTGACTCGGAAACTTTTGTCCCTCTCTTCCATCTTGAAACCATTTTGATAGCCTCGCAGACGTTCATAAACTTAAAACGGTCGTTAGTTTTATTTTCGGGACGGATTTTCGTGCACTCGGATTGTTCGGTCGTAAGTTCGCTCCATTCGACGCATTAATCTTGAACCGCGCCATCCTGCGACAACTTTGTCATATCGGAGATCACGTGAAATTCAAAAATACGAAACATCCGCGAGCCATAAAATGCGCAAACCATAAGACAAGAGGAGAGGAGGGGGGGAGGAAACTGTACAATTATTGGGATGCCATATAGCCGACGAGAGGAGAAATTTTATTTGCGCGGACGGACGAAAAGAACAAAAGGAAACATCATCGTCTGTTGGCTGCATCATTTTAATAACCCGGGCGATCCTCTTTCTCGTCGTAGTAGCATTCTAAACGCGAATTCTCGCATTATCAAGCGAGAGAGGGACTCACTGCAGAATTTCTTCTGCGAGCCAGAGACGCGAGTAAACGAACGCGCGCCCCTTTGAGAGAGGATATACACGCGCGCGGATTCGTCTGTTCGTCGAGTACATTGTTCTTATGTTGAAAAGTGCACGGCTCACGGTATTTACGCGGTGCACATTGTACGGAGGTTGCTCTCGCCTCGCTTCATCCTTTTCGTATTCTGCCCTTACTTTGCTATTCGCGTCGTCTTCTTTGAGCGCACAACAGTAGCGAGCAGAGCATCAGCGTATGTTATTTGGCCGAGAGGCGAAGGCGGTGAAATGGGAGACGCGAGAGGAAGGCAGAAATAAAGTAAGAGAGAAAACTGGCGGCGCGAGGGACAGGGACAGGGAAAAAGAATAACCACGAGAGAAACTGCGCAAGGATCAAGCCCGCGCGGAAACTATAGAGCTATAACTCGACTCGGTGCGGAGGTTTAGGAGGTGCCGAGCACGATGGATGGAAACAGCGCCGCGCCAAAGGGACAGACAAGGACGCCGAGAGACGAGGCACAAGCACAGAATGGCAGTCAGCGGCAAGATACTCCCGTCTAAGGGTAGTTATTATAATAAATTTGTCGGGGTTTAAGAAGCGGAAACAACAATTCAGAGCTGCGAGCTCTCTAAGGATGTGCTTATCGTTGCTTTTTATTCAAATGCAAGTGGAAAGGCGACGAGCGAACGCAGAACGTAAAATAGAAGCAAACGCGCGTCTTGGATCCTTTCATACACTCATTGCTTTTGTCTTTTTCGACGTCGTTTTTTCAAACGTGCCTTCGTGCCCTGCCCCTTTCAATGCTAAACTGTCGAACGTCCGAGAAACAACCTGACAACATTATTTCCTCGCTAGTATTTAAATTCCTTTCTCAAACTAAATACTCTGCAAAACTGGAAAATTCCCTCCTCTCTCTCTCTCTCTCTTAGGATAAATTTGACGTGGGGAAATAACTGGTTTTTATTTTGATTAAACATTAATAAACGATTTGTTTTATAATATGTTCAATAGAATAGCGGTTAGAGATTCAGACTATCACTTGAGGGTCGAGCGTTCGATTCTCGGTCACTTAACTTTTTAATTTGAGTTTTAATTACACACAGGGACAAAAATATATGTCAAATTTATGTACAATTTTGTTGCCGTTTATATAAACATTTTAAATGACATATATGTAGAATATGTACAAATATATTTAAAATAATAATATAAATGTGAAATATCAATATAAAATGGACATTTAAAATATTTGATCCGCTGTGATTCCAAAAATAGTAACTAAACGCAGGACAAGAAAATAGACAAGACAAAATGAGTGCATGATCAGTGAATATCTATACATAGAGCGAATAGCATCTACAATCCAGCACACTTTTTTTTTTTGCTTTTTCTATTACAGTTGTATTTACATTTGCCAATTCGCATAATACAAAACTTTCATTCTGTCAAAGTTAATCCAAACATTCTTAACTTTTGCATCCAATCTTGTAATCCAATACGGTGTTTTTGAACCGTCGTTCGTCGTTCAGCATTATAAACTCAACTCTTTCAGAAATTCGTATGATTAAATCCTATTTTTCCTGACTTCAAAACATACACAATCAAGTCCGTCGTAGCGAAACTTCATAAACTTTGTTGATATCTCAATAACTCGAGTTCGTCGTGTTTCTTTCTCTTTTATTTTCAAACTGTTTCGCAAGCGGCAGTTCCTTAGAGCACAGAACCCGCGCAAAATTGCTCGCTCTTCTTTTTCGGCTCCCCGAGACTTTGAACACGCACAACGTTTTGCCTCGACGTGAATAGTGGAATGCGCGAAATCGGTCGTCTTTTACGCGCACGGTGTAAATAATTTTTGCTCGCCACTTTACGACCAGTTCAAAATCGTGCATGTACGTGCATTTAGAATTCCATCAAAAGCGAATACAACGAGATTTTTTTTTACAAAAATATAAAATTATAATAATAAATTATATATTTAAAAATTTCGGAATAAAAATAACATTTTCCGAATATTTCGTTTTCGAAGAAATATTATCTAATCTGTTTCATTATTTAGTATGGTTTAGAGGGAACCTAGGGGATTACCAGATTTTTAAATTGTCTGCGCTCTGACGTCTTCTTCAACGCCCCGAAAATTCTATCGCGAAACATTTGTTTGACGAGACCCTTCGGTTCAGAGGTGTCCTGTTGTGTTTGCGTAGCACCGCATTTTCTCCCATTCTATTGTGTCTCTTCTAATCACAGTCCATTTGTCAGTTCGTCGTCGAGAGCTTCGAGAGTCGCGTGGAAAAATAAAAATAGAGAGGGGACCCGGGTCTTCGTGCGTAGTAAATGTCAGATGACATATCTAAAGACGTCCTCTTAATAAAACGAGAAAAAAATAAGTGAAATCTTCACTGAAACATGTCTCTAATTTACTTTTAAGATTGATTAGAAGACTTTTATTCTGACATCTTCATACTCCTCTCCCCTGCGGCGAGTTATGTGAGTAATCGCTGAAATCGAGCGTCGTGAATAATTTTCATGATTATAACCATGATAATTATCACATAATGTTAACGATGTTAGATTAAGAATTGCAATAAATAGCGTGCGATCATCGTTCCTTAGATTGGTGGCTTAATTAGTCAATTCCCGGTAAGACATGTCAGTTGCAATGTGTAGAATAATTTTCAAACACAGGAAACGTTGAGAGTCGCTGTCCCTCTCTCCCTTATATTTTTTACGTTCACTGAATCTATTAAAAAAGTATACACAATCCACGTTTGTATTCATGATATGTTGCTAAATCATAGGTTACTAGCTAACTTCACAAGCAGAGTATACATCCCAGCACACGCTTTATTTCTGATTTTATCATTTCAGGGAGAAATAGTAATTTTAAAACAACATAATTATTTTGTTTTAGCAACCATTTTAAAATGCAAATTATCAGAGACAGGGGGAACAAAAAAAATAAACAGTGACAGCATCATAAGCTGTCATTAGAATGTGTGTTCCTGAATGTTGTTTTATAGTAAAATCTACGTACAATAATTAAAGGATCACTTATCAATGCACTTCAATGTCTAATTATCTAAATTATATGTAAAAAATTTATATGAAAAATTGAAAAATATAAAATATAAATTTTATAAATATATCTAACATCTGTCTACATATTTTTGTTCCCATGGGACATTATTTGGGTGGATCATTTAGCAGGCCCCATAATTAAAATGCCTCGAAATGAATCGCATCACTCGGTGGGAAGCATTGAAAAATAGTAATTACTATAGAATAACATAATTGAAGAAAGTAAAAGGAAGGAAGCAAAGAAGCAAACAAGGGAGGCCGAAGGTTACGTATCAACAAAAGAGGTTGGGTCAATTCGATCGGTGTGCGCGCGCTCGTAAAATTAGTCGCGTGTTGCCTTGACGTTCACAATGGGAGAGAAAAATCTACGGGGAAGACGCGACCGGAGGAAAAGCAGTGCAAAGCGGACGAGTGTCATGTGGAATGAGATAGATGGAGACAGAAGAGCCGTTGGCAGAGGGGGGGGGGGGGGTCGCGTACGAGGCCCTACCCCTCAGGCTGATCTCCGATAGCAGCTAGGGGACGATGATAAAGAAGAAGGGTGAAAAGTTTAGCTTGATACTGCGTGAGGACACAATGCTACAGAGATGACAGCGCCATCCACAAAAGTTGCTCGAACGGAAACCAACTTCGGAGGCGGAATGACATCGGGGGAGGGAGAGTCAATGAAAATGGAACTGGAATAGAAAAGGGAAACTTAGTCCTACTCGGTGTTATTGATTCTAATGACATTTTCGCGCCGATGGCATCGTAGGGTGCGCGGCTGTAATTGATACTCTCATCTATTATTTCGCTTGCAAGGGAAACACAAGAGTTACCATGTTTTCGGATATCTGATTTCGTCTGGCCCGATACGTGCCCCGAGGGGGATGCGTAACCTTCTTCTCACGTAACGATTGTCAAAGCAGACGCCCGGATGGCTACTCATGACTAGAAGTCTTCTAACTCAAACCACAAACTGCAACCAATAATTTTTTCCGACGAAACTGCACTCTAATGATATCATTTGTCGCAAAAAAATCCTGGCTGTGGATTACTTTTCACCTGCAAATTGAATTCAGTGGCTTAGAAGCTAAAACAGATAATTCCATCTTTTTAAATTTCAATGACATAATCGTTAGATAATATAGTATGTTACTGTTTTCAGAACTGTAATTAAAAAAACTTCAAATCAATTTTTGAATGTTTGATAAATTATTTATTGCAATTTTGATTAATGGAGTTATCTGTTGTGTGGGCGGCAGGTGTGGATAGAGTAGAGCAAAAAATTCTCCAAACTCTGAATTATTTGTTTATTCACTTTAATTATAATTTTATCTTCTCAGAAGAATTTGAAGTTTGGAGTTTACTTTATAAATTTTCCAAGTTCTTATTTTAGATACATTAATTATATCTGAGTCTTCTTAACTTTTTTCTCGGTCAGCTTGAAAGAGAAATTAAGACTGACTTGACGTGCTCGAATTTGGCTTATTTATACTAATTCTCACTCCATTGTTGTACAGGGCAGTAGTGAGGGTAGAGATATGGCACTCTTACAAAAATCACGTACGCGTTATCTTTATGTTATGTTTTAAATTTTATCCGACCAGTGATATGATTCATCTCAAGTGACTAATTTCATGTATTTATGCGCGTGTAAGAACTTGTTATCAAAATTCAGTGACCTTGATGAATATTTTTACTTTTTACAAAGTGAAACTTTTAAATGAATTTATATAAATTACCCTCACGAAAAAAAAATATATTTTGAAATTATAAAAAAAATTCCGGCCATTTTGAGTACATTATATATATCTTTTACATAAAAAATTTATAAAAAGCGACAATAATGACTATAAATTAAAATGAATTTTAGCTAATATATTTTGGATCGTGAGAGTAATCAATTTGACAAAGATAATTTTTTTAGTATATTTCTTATACATGATTATTAATAATTTAAAATTGAAGGCAGGACAAATATTTCGATGGAAATCTATTTGAGACAAAACAGTGAGTTTTTCTTTTTTTGAGAAGACGTGATTTCCTTATCGTCCGCGCTACAGAATGTCGGTATTTTATTCTTGGCTGAAGTACGGGCTCACAATGGCCCCGCGATTTCTACGAGTAAATCGCGTTTACATATGCATACAAAGCCGAGTTGATATCGCGCGACAATGCCGACGTTACATGCGTGCGTGCAGCCATGAGGCATCGATTTGTGAAAATAAAATGCCATTCATGTCCATAGAAGTATCACGACTCGCCGACGCGTTCTAAATACGACCGCTGCTTCCTTATTCCAAAACCCCCGGCTCACCATTTACGTACGACTCTCTGTGTTCGCAGATTGTCCACGATATGTCGCGATTTTTGTACATTTATAATTTGCCGTTGGTCTTACCTCGGCATTGTATGCGATCATACGTGGGACTCGCGCAACCTAAACCGTTGTTCACCGCTGGAAATTTTGCAATTAAACTACTTTCGTTAAAAATTGTTCGAATTCTATTTTTATAAATCTCTGCAACAAAATATTAACAAAAGAAAAAAAATGATAAAAACGATATTAAAAAATGTACCTAGAAATTGAAAATAACAAAACACGACAAAACAAAATTACAAAGATACAAAAAAAGATACAATTTTGTGAAATTTCATATCAGATGGTTAAATAAAAACATGGCGCGATTTTATCAGAATTTTTGTAACCTGTGATATTAAAATGAGATTAGATAGAACGCAGGGGCAACTTTCATTCAAATCATAATTATGTAATTGTGGTGGGTAAAAGCAATAAAAGGTTGTCTGTCCAACACCTAAAGTTCATTAATCTTTGACCGAAAAAAAAAGGAATAGCAGAAGAGCGGAGAATAAAAAGCACGAGTGAACCAGGAGGCAGGGCATTGTGCCGAGTCACAGTGCTTTAACGTTCCATTATATTTGAATTTAGAAGATGCCATTTTTTGTAATGATGAATGCTTTCGAATGCGAAAACATGCGGAGGCCGCGCGCGGCAGATGACGTCGATGAAAGCGCGGGTGAAATGCGACACCATGCAAAGCACCGCTGGATACCACTCTAATCGAAAAATATTGAAAGAGACAATATACGAATGATAGAATTCAAAAAAACCAACACACAACTCGTATCAGTTATGCGATTCATCTGATGTGAAACGTGCTTTTGGTATGACAGTTTTTCTTCGGCTTTAATATTCTTATCGATTGAATTTCAAAATTCTTGTCAGCTGCTTCGTGCAACTGTGCAGTTGTCCGGCTAGAAGGTGTTTTTTCGATTTCGAAAAAAATGGGGTTCGCAGTGTGACTTGATGACGTCAAGATGCAAAGTGTATCGTAGCCGGAGGTGCGCGTCAGGTCGCCCCTTTCTTGGTTTCCCACGGACTTGTGCCTCTATTATATCATTCGATCACAATGAAACGCATTGAAACACGTCCTTCGCCTGGCCCATCTTTTGCTGTCTTACCAGAACACTTTGCGCACTTGCTCTTGCAGCTTGCTGAATCATCCAAACATGCATATTATGCAAGGGTGAAACTTCTATCTGCAAAGATGTTGAACAAACAACACCCGGCCGAGGTAATTTGAAAAACATCTGAAAAGTATGAATTATAAGTAGATCAAAAATTGTATTAAAAAAATATGCTTTCATTTTAAAATTAAATTGAAAGGAAAAAGAAACATGAAATTTACGATTAACGTGTGATGATCAATCAATCTCTGTGTGCTCAACTTTTTGAAAACATCCAATTTCGTTTTTTAGGGAAAATCTGAAATTCAAATCAGAATGTTTAATACTTGGAATTAAAAAGTGATTATTAAAATGTATAACCATAAACTTCGGCTTAATTATCATCTGGCAAAAGTGGAGTCTTTGAAAAACACGAATTAACCACTCAGAAAATGACGAATACTTACGTAGCTCTTATGTTAAGCTCTTACATTTAAACGATTTCGTATGCGAACAAAATTAAGGTAAATTATGCTGTAATTTATATCCGAGAAAACCAGTTCGATTGTTCGGAATGGTATCAACGTGTCTCTCAGTTTTAGTAATGAACAAGCGTATGTGTTGTTGTTAAAAGCCAAAATTCCAAACTAACATGTCAGATTTAGATAATTTTTTTTCGGATGGCACTTTTTTAAGTTTTACAACCAATGTAAAGTTTTATAATTTTTTTTTTAATATCACGTTTTAAACTTCAACGTTTATTCAATAACAACAGATACGATTATTAATTTATCAAAAATATATGTTGATACTTTTCTGAGTTGCTTCGGTCTTCCTGAAGCCAAGTTTTTCTGACTCAATGAAGTGAGTTCATAATCAATCCTTCAAAGATGATGTTTGGTTTGGAAAATATAATGGTGTAATCTTAACTTTAGGATTTCTTTCTTTGCTTATTTTCCATTACAACAGCGAAAAAAACTGGGTCAGAACCTTCTGCACGAATTTAAATAACAGCCGACCGCAGTCGTTTTCAGGACAACTTTACAGTATATAAACCAGTTTTTTTTGGCTTACGTGCATCTTTGCAGACGTTAGACGCACGGTGGCCCAGTGTTAAAAGCCAATTTACACCTGTCACAAATCCAAAATAATTTTGAGATAAAAAATATCAATAAGTTCAGTTCATTTTTAAGAGGCGGAATATTTAAACTCGTGAAATATCTAAAAAAAAGGTTAATTCTCAAGTTTTTCTTTTTTTTTCTCTGAAGCATGATGATTCTAACATTTATTCTCAACTCTACATTAATTTTTCTCAACAGCTATACGTTTAACTAAATACCTTCATGTACTTGAAAAATGTAGGTATATTTGAATCGAGGTTTAGTCGTCCGCTAACTGCGAATATTTTTCAGGACTTAAGCCAACTACGGCAGATTCGAAATTCCGGCAAAGTACACCGCTTGTAACGTTACCACCTTACACAATGTAGGAACACCTAGCCTTTCCCACACTTGGCAGCCTTTCGTCCAACTTGTTTCTTCGCGCAGTAAGCCTGCAATTTTTTTTCGAGTTCTTTGCCACGCTAATTCTAGGGCCTTAAAATCATCTTGAGAAATTGTTCGCGAGAGTAGAAAGAGCGCCTCGAGAACCAAACAGACGGGTAAAAATGGGTTCCTCAAGAACCTGACCACGAGTTCACGTCTTTCGTTCCAAAAGGTTCGTTGACGCTCAACAATTTTGTTGTTTACGAATCCCGTGTTCCGAAACCATTCCTAATTTCATTATGAAAAGATGTTTTTCATCTGGAACGAGATGATCCTATTCACAACCGTTATTTTATTTTTCTTGAAATATTTAAACTCTGAATTCTTCAACCAATTTCTTTTTTTGTTTTTGTTCTTTAACGCATGATTCAAAGTCGCCTTGCGTATCGTGCACTTTGTTTTCACGTCTCGTGCGTAGCCTTTTTTTTTTCTCTCCTCGCGGCCTCGTTTTTCTTTCTTTTCCACCTGTTATTATGTTCTCACCTCTGCCATTTATCTTACCTGCATTTACGAACCAGAAAGAGTAAAAGAGGATATCTATCGCGTCCGCGGAACGAATGGTACTTTTTTCCTTGACATAACCATGTTCTCATTGTGAACGAACTATGACCAATGAAAATAAATGAGCCAGCATTTTTCGTCAGGAGAACTCAATTCAGTTGACATCTGATTTGCGTACGAATCATAACAAATTGTACATTCTTCAACGAATTAACATTTCTAAACAAAAAGAAATTATAATAACAATCATTTTCAATTATCCTTTCGTCTTTCGTAGAGTTTTTGATTCTGATTTCGTTCTGTTTTAAAGGTTTGCTTGTCGAATGAACATCAAAATTTGGGACACTCATAATTCAGTGCGTTTCGGATACAAATCTCTGGCTCTCGATATTTATGTAAAACGGCGTGAGTTACGATTCGAATGAACTGGCCTAATTTTGCGTGGCTGATGTTACACCCGAAGCCATTAATTTGGCAAATTGATTCGTAAGAAAGCCAAGCACCGAGGGAATCGCCGATATATTATCTGGGCGCGTAAAATGAGTGAGTTATGCCGCTCCGGCTCAGACTTATTACACACTTTGACGTGAGCTAGAAGCGGGGTCGCATTATCGCTAAACGAATGAGTAATGTGGGCCTGTGCGTACGCATGTGTATATAATTTAGATAAAACGCGACTAAAGAATCGCAATCACTGGTCTCTGTCGGACGAATTATACGTCTTGGGCTGCGCGAAACTCAGGGGACCTGGATCGGCGAGAAACCCTCTCGTTCCACTCTCTGCTTACGAAATGTAGGGTTTCGCGAAGCATTTCTCCGTGGATGCGCAAACATCCCTTTTGGTATCAGTGTTTTATCCGTCCCTTCATCATGTCCGTGGGAGGTCGTCGTGTAACCGAAAACCAAAGCCTGGGACGCCTAATTCATCCTGTTTTTTTTTATTCCTCTACTCTATTGTGTCACAGCTCGCTTTCTTCTTATACCAATCACTCCAGCCCATTATCTCGATAAAATTGCAGGTAAAATAATATTTGCAAACACGTGCAGAGAACCTCGCAGAAACTTTGCACAGGATGGGATGAGGACATTTGTTTCTGAACGACAGTGATGAAAGCAGCCAACTCCGAAAGTGTTCTAGTTGTTGATGAGTGTGTCACGAGCAGGTGACGAAAAAAAAAATATACTTTCCTCATCGTAGCTCGTTCGCTTCTTCGAGTAATGAAATTCGAACAGGGAAGATTAGTGTCAGCAGATTATCGGCTTGAAAAATGAACGGTTCCTTTAGATGGAAGAAATTATGTGGTATAAATAAATTGATCTGGTTCAATGAACATTCCAAAAGATCGGGTTCAAGACCGGTTGTTCTGAAAGCGAAGGTTAAAAAAAATCAGCGAATTGTGCGCCTCTGATACTTAAAAACGTGACGAAGAATCGAGTCTGGTGATTGATAGCAAGGCGTCTCGCTCGCTCGGGGAGTCTTCGTCGCTCATACATCGCACCCACGTCCACTCTGGGTGCTTGCCGGTAATCAACGACAATCCGCAAATACAAAGACTTTGCGCACTGGAATAATGACGACGGAGACGACGCATTGTCCTTTGAAAAGGATACGAAAGGAATGGATCCTTTTTCCTTTGAAGTGTACGCCTTTCGCAGTCAACAAGAAATTGCTGCCGCGTCTTTAGCATCTCACATCCAGACGTTTAAGACACAATGCGGAAGATCGCATTGTATCTTTCAATCTTTTGTACGGACTGTCAGTAGCTTATTTCTTTGCCAGTTCGTTTTTTGGATTCCTCTAGTTCTTTTCAGCGTCTTTCGCGAAATTACAAAACAATAATGATTCACTAACTGAAAAATTACTTGTTGAAATATTAACAATATAATTGCTCGAGAATTGTTTGTTAAAAATCAAATTTGGTTCAGTTTCAAGGCAAGTTTTAGGGTATTGACGTTATTTTATACAAGAAAACAAAATCAAAGTAAATAAGATTCAAATTTGAGGTTAAGTGACTTAAGAAAAATGAATTCAAAAACATAAAAACATGAATTGTTGCTTAATTGACTCAAAAAAAGTAGACTCAGATGTTTGTTCAGAAAAAAAAGGGAGATTGATGAATCGTAGGAGTCGTGAGTTGATAAGTGAGAAATTGCAAAACAACGTACATAAGGGAAAGGAAAGGCAAAGAGCGGAAACAAGGCAGCAGCGAGTATATCATTTTGTTGTCCGTCCGGAAGGCTTTGCAAACAGTGGATTAGATTCACTGTGCAGCCTACATCCATTCGCGATACGATCTTGACTCGTGATAGGACGGAATATAGTGGCCGCTGCTGGTGTAGCTGCTGTTGCCGGTGCTCGGGCAACGGTGCAGTTACAAGCGGGCAAGATTATCGCAATGTGTCTATATGTCTGTTCAACGTGAATGACGTTTAATACAACGACTCGTGAGCTACTTCGTGTAAGGATAACAGAACGTAACAAAACGACGATCCTATTACATGCCCAGCCGATCGCTGATTTCAACGTAGATTAGCGTTACTGATCCGACTGACGTTTGTGTAACAATTGCTCTCGCACAAAACAGTTGTCAACTAATTTCAAAGCCCCCCTTTCTTTTATCTCGAAAAAAATATCTCTTTGTTTTTAAACCAACGACAGTTTCAAACACTGCAAAAAATCTTATCTGAAATTCAAATGCTTTTTGTCCCACAATTTAAGAACATTTGAAAATCTTGCGTTACGAGTCTTAAGTGATAAACATTCTGACACTAAGTTCAAAAATGTAAGATTTTTCATGATTGATGTTGGTGACAGGTTGACATAACCATATAATGTAGAGGAAAATATCAGTGTGATTCAACGATAAATGAGCACGTTGATTGTGATGATTCAGGTAAAATCAATACAAAATAAATTTGATAGGATATACAAAATTTCAGAAAAACTCCAGTTTCAGGTACAAAGTTTCTTAAATTCAGGGACTGTCAGAAAAGATATTTTTGCGGTGCAAAGATAAACGATTTGCACAAATTTTTTGAAAGAAACATTTTTAGAACTGTTAGAAGACAACAAAAATTGCCTTTTAAAAAAAATTCTGCAGTCGGTTACAAAAATGTTTCCAAACATTATTTAGGATTTGGGTGTAGACAAAGTATCATTTCGACTAAATTTTTATGAGTGGCGATAGAATGTGAACAGAATTTCATATGCAGGCAATAACGATAAATTTCATTAGACGTGTAACGATTGGAAAAGCTTCGTTTAAAATGTGCCGCTAAAATTCATCGGGCGTCGCACACACGAATTGCACCTCGCTGATTGAAATTATGCATTACAATCTCGGGGACGAAGCGATACCGATTTGACGACTTCGCCGGGCCCAAAAATGCAAGCGCGAATTCAACGAGGCGTCGATAAATGCCTCGCAAATTAAATGACATGTATCCAGTCGACCGATATAAACCGGCGTTATTCTCTCAATTATGTGGAATTCCGATCCACCTGCCGCCGCGTGTTACGTGATTGACGGACATCACATAGACGCTGACACGTAAAAAAAGATAAAAAAAAAAAATATAAAAACACAGCAGGTACTATCATTTTGGCTACTCTTCTTCCCGTTCATTGTACATCGTTGTCGATAATTTATGTGTGCAACTCGAACCTGTAATAATCTATTCTTCATAATCAAACAGGGCGAGTGTTTTGTAATCGCGTGCACAACCGGGTGCTACGAAATTGAAAATTTAAATAAAAATTTTGCCCCGTGACCACATATTTTTGCTACTGATCGCATGAAATTTCGCGTCTGATCGTATAACATTATGCAAAACCGAGTAGTATCATCGTAACTTCGGCTTTTGTGTGTTCCACGCAGCCCACATATTTTCGACCGAGTCGAACTTTAACGAGGAAGTGTTTAGTTTAACATTTCTCGTTGCAGTTGCAGACGAAAATTTGTAAAACAAGTAGTACTGAAACAAAAAAAATTTCTTTCTGTTTTGGTTAGAGAAATAACTTTTATGGTAATTTGTCCATCAATTTAAAAGGATTATTTTTAACGAGTGTGTAAAAGAAAAAAGTTTATTGCTAATCGTAAAAGTCAACCTTTTTGACTCGGTGTCATTTTTGCAAGAATGTCAATTATAATTTTCATAATTCCCCTCCGCAGCTAATCTTTTTCATGTGGTAATAACAGCGCATGTGAAATATAATCGTTCGGAGATACAGCGCGTCTATAAGTATAGTTGCAATTAGATTCTGCAACTGCAGCGAGCGTATAAGAAGAGCACTTGGGTAACATTACATTGAAGTGCTTTATAAATAAAGCTCAGATAAAACGCACTGTGAAGCTGAGATCATGGCCTCTCTAAATTCCATTTAATTAAAAGTAAACACATGGTTCGAATTTAATTAAATTAATATTGCCGCTCACAAGTGCCCTTTCAAAAAATCCACGACTTTCTTAATTATACAAATTAATAAATCCAATCTCAACTCTACTACCTTTTTTTTAATTCTCCTATTCTTTTATCAACTCATTATCGGCTGAACGTTGGAGTAATCCACTTTCTGGTTTTTCGTCGATTCCTCCTGAAACTGCAAAATCAAAGAAATTTTGCATACAAAAGAAATAAGAAATGTTCAATTCCTTTCGTTACATTTTCAAATCGGTTGAAAATAAAATTCATCTACGTGATGAATTGATTTTGCGATATTAATTTCGTCTCCAAAACGTGTGTGTTTGAATACACAAATCAGCCAAAGTCCAAAACCGTTATCGTTATAACATAAAGCGAAAATCGAAGTCGATCAATTTCGAAATAACGACTTCTTGTCCAAAATAAGCCATTATTCGGCGTCAATAAGACTATACTTGCCCGCAGAGTACTCATTTCTCATGTGCATTATGCGCACAATAATCGTGGCTTTTGACTCTCCTTCCGGCAACCCTTTGGATGAGAAATCGGTAGGCCGACGACGTAATCGTCGAAATGGTGCGTTCGCACAATGGCAGAAAGCACATCGAATCCGTATCAATCGCTGTCAAAGACACAATTGCGGCCTATACCTGGCTGCCCTCTTTTTTTTCTTCCCGATCACTCGTGTGCCCCGTTTTATTGTCCTAGCCCGGTCACAAAAACCGGCAAAAATCGGCCCGGCCCATTGGCTCGTCGGCATGAAAAAGTTCGATTATTAAACAGATGCGAGTGCGAGCAGGACGGGAGAGGACTGATTATGTGGTCGGTGTCGCCTTTTTCGACTAGTTTTGTGGGACCGTTCAGACCCCTCGATAGCATTGACGTTTATTGTATTGATATTAATCGATGAATTATAGGGGATTACTGCCTCCATAAGTACCTACCTGTTTATTTACCGTCCCGTTCAGCGGTAATGCTCGTGAACTTTGTACACTTCAGCCAAACCATTCAACCTGCGAGCCGCCCATTTATCCGACGCTATTTGTTATTGACGCTTTGACAGCTTGTTTTTTGTTCGGAATATTGTCTTTCCCCGATAGCCGGGATAACCCCCCTCAGGATTTATGTCTCTCATTTTTCGATCTTCTCCTAATACCGAGGTAACAGGTTCATATGACTTTTAACTCGTTTGGTATGTCGATTCCCAAACAGATGAACTATCAACTTTTAAAATGAAAAAAATTTTTTTTTTCCGTTTTGAAAACTATCTGAAAAAATGAAAAATTTATTGAATACATTTTTGAGATTCTATTATATATGAAATTTGTAGGAAGATTTAAACAAAGTCGATAATAGGTACAATTTATCTTTATCTTTTTTTTTGTATTTTTAATTTATGTTTTCGATAAATACAATTTTTTAATATCTATATTTTTTTTCTTGTTTCAGGTTAGGTCCAGAAAAATTGCAAGGGTCGTGCGGAGTTGCAGGGATAGCGCTGAAGTATAAGAGCGCAAACAGAGAGGATGAAAAGAAATCTTGATCGTTGCACGCACATGTTCCGACTGTTGCGAGCTATTTTAATTGGTGCTCCCTGGTCGGCTCTCATCCTCGGGCTAATTTCTTCTTATTTCTTCTCGTTCTTACTTGCACCTTAACCTCTCTATCCCCAGTGCACTTTGCACCTTTGATTATACATCTAATTCAACATACATTTATTAATGAAAAAAAAAATTCATTTACAAGAAAAGAAAAGAGAAAAAGAAAAAGGATAGAAATCAAGAAATGAAAAAACAAACAAAAAAACAAAAGAGGTACGTCCTATACGAATTCTGTGCGAGCAGTATTACTTTCTTTGACAAGTTTCGAGTGCAAGGCAGAACGAAAACTAATATCCAGAGAGAAGAATGAGCCAAAGCAAAGCAGCTTTCATTCGCAACTTAAGATCTTGACCTCGGCGAATTGTGGCCCGGAAATCCGCAAGGCTCTTGAGAAACAATCGCCGAACATTTCAGCGGCTAATCCGAGCTCTGGCGCGCACTTTTGCCATGGCCAAAAGACGAGCCATTGTCCAGGCATTGTTCCCGCATTGGAACCGAGTTGTGTTTGATTTCAAACGCGGGACCGATGTACGCGAGGCATCTCGTGTGATTAGCCCCCCGCATTGTGCTAACTTTTCATAAAAGCCTTTCATATTGCCTTTTTGCTCTCCAGCAACAAAGTTTATAGCACGGTGCAATTTCGTCGAGTCCAATTCTTCTTTTTCACCCCGGTTAAGCATTTACACAAAGTACACCAACAAACGTGATTGAACACAGAAATTAATCGATCATTTTTTTTCAGTTAGTCAATTTTTGAATACATTTAAACTGCAATATTTCCAAGCTGAAATTCAGATGGTTTTGGTTTAATTTAATTTAATTTAAGAACATTTGAACATCTTGGGTTACGAGTCTGAAGTGATAAACTTTCTGACACTAAGTTAAAAAATGTAAGATCCTTCATGACTGACGTTGATGACAGATTGACGTAACCATATATTACAGAGAAAAATACCAATACAATTCAATTCAAGACAATAATAATAATATTCAATACAAAAATAATACAATCCAATACAAAAATAAGTATGACGGATCTTGAAATCAGATTGATTTAGTAAGGTTAGACAAAATTTCAAAAACACCTTGGTTTTAGGTACAAAGTTTCTTTAATTCAGAGACTGTCAGAAAAGATTTGTGCACTGTCTTGTACCGTTATTTACATCAAATTTTTATTTTTATTATCTTTCAAGCATCATTTACAATAACAGCAGAAAAAATTTTTTTTTATTGTCTTATATTTTAGCACAACTATATAAACAAATATAATATAATGAACGATGTTATATTGTGTTAGGAACGATTCATCGTCGTTCAAAGTGCAAAACACGGCGGCGAGATAACTTTTTTTCGATTTCTTTTTTTTATGATTTGCGTCGCCACACGACATTAGAATAAATTAATGCGCAGTCGAATTCCCGTGTAGAGCATAATTGACTATTACGCGATTACCGTCGTTAACAGTGAATATTCATTCGCGCAGATTTACGATCGAACTTATGATTTATGGAGTCGTGGCTGGTGCGCAGCCATCGCGAACCGTGCACGAGTGTTTAACACGAGATTACATAAATTACAGGTGGACCGTGTTGCTTTTGATTTATCACGTGATGGCCCGACGATATTTCGCGACTCCGATGGGCCAGCTTGCCGACAACCGACAAAAAAGTGCCAAAATTGCATCATGATCGACGATGAAATTCAAATTTTCGCGATAAGGACAAAAATTATATTGCCTTCATGAATCTCTCGTCCGATTTAAATACGGTCAACCCGTCTGACGTCATTTATTTTGCAATTATTTAGGTGATCTGTTGGCTTGATTGGATTGGTTGATGCAAAACAAGTGTATATGTTATACGAGTGCACGCACGCGGGCTTTTGGGCGTGGGTCTCCGGGCCTGGGATCGCGCCATGGTCGTTAATTACGAATCGCTAAGGGTACGTTACGTTTCAATGGATGATTGATGAACTCACCCGATTCGTGCCTCGAAAGTTCAACCGCTCATGAGATTCTTTCCAAACAGGTTTAGAAAAAGTTTTGCGATGATGTAAAGATATCACATACTATCTTTAATTCTCACAGTCTACAAATTACTTTTTTTTTTTATTTTATTTTAGTTTGCTTTTAAATTTTAATCATTTAAATTTGGTGGCAGATGATATCCCTGCTTCCCTCACGGATGAAAATATAGTCGCTAAAATATATTCTATTTTATTGTACTTATTGTCGCTTTTTCTAAACTTTTTGTACACAAAATATATTATATTTTATATTTTGTTTTTATATTTATTTTATACTTATTGCCGCAATATATTTTACAAACAAAAAATATTCATAATATTTTATTTATATTTTCATCCGTGCGGGTTATATCTCTGCTAAAATGTTTTTATTTTAATTCAAAGCAATAGATGTTATGTTGAAAAAAAAATTGTTCTCCAGATTAAAAAGTAAGTTAAATGAAAAATTTTGGTTTTATAATCTTCTAAATCTGCACTTTACTCTGCCTGCAATCATGCAAAGATGTTTCCAATAGAATCTACTGAACTCCGTCTCCGAAATTCGAGCATCCATTCCTCGGCGTGATTCTCGATTGGAATAATATGCTCGCGGTAATAAAAGCGACGACGGAAAAAAAAAAAAAAAAGAAAAAAAAGAGCGAAACATCTGCGGTCGTAACGAGTGCACGTGGAATTTAATCTCGCTCGTTTCGTACGATAAGGAATTTCTCGGGCTATTTCTTGTACCTCGTGGCAGCCGCCACCCCGCTTTGTTTTACCTTCGCGTCTTTTTGCGCCGCGGCGCTCACTATATTTTGCTTACAATGTCGTCGCGAAACGTCTCGTTCCTCCACCTCCTTGCTCCGATGACGTACGTCAAAAATCTTTATCTTGCGGTTTGTTTTGTGTGGTTCGCGAATATGAGCCGACCGAAAACCGCGGAATGTAAGCCCGAAAACAAATTCGTAAAACGGGTCTTGGCTGCGGAAATGAATCCAAACGAAAAAAAAAAAAAGAAAAAAAAAAACTTGTCGATCTTTATATCAGTTCTGATATTGTTATCACGAGAAGCCAGCATCTGGATTGAATAATCAATCAAGCGTGAAACCAAGATCGTTTTACGATAATATTCATAAGTGTAAGAAAAATTTTGCTGATAGTTGAGATCGGGCTTAATCGAGTATTACGAAAAAAAAATTTTAGGAAGGGGGGGGGGGAGACTTTTGAATAAATTTGCTACCTGGACAAGGGGCCTAGAAAAATGACACCGTGGGTGTTACCTCGCGGTTTCGATCGGGTAGGCGACGCTGCGCAACCCGCTAATTAACATATTCGTGAACAATTTTATCATCGTCGCCAAAGTCTTATGCAGATGAACTCGACACCTTTTTCGCAAACAATCAGCAACAATAAAAGAAATCATAAAAAAGCAGCCTCGTAATTCATTGTGCGAAATCGCGCTTTATATAAACTGGGCGAGATGTGAATGGGTTGAAAAACGGTTTGTGTATATGTGTGTGTTTTGTAAGGTTTCTAATTTTTCTCGCTTCGGACGGCCGTCGCAAATGACGTTACGCGTTGCACAACCAAGTGAATTATTGATATAAAATATTGCGGTAATTGAATCACTGGGGCCGACGAAACGCAATTCTGGCCTAGCGCGCAACTGTTATATATTTATCCGGTTTCGGTCGGGCTCGAAATAGTTCAGATTTTGTGATTTGCGTGTAAACAAATTTGCAAAGGCAAACAATAAAAATGAATTAGACGAAAAAAAAATCAACCTGAAAATAAAAGATGATAAAATTAAATTGAAACCAAAAAGAATCAGACAAAAATAAAAAATTAAAACAAAGAGAAAAATTAAAAGACAAAAATGAGATAATGAACGGTGGAAATGATTTCAAAGCCTTGATTTGGTCATTTTGCGAAGCCAAAGTGAGGAAAAGTGAGAAAAGTAATGGTCTGACAGCGAAAAAGATATTTGCGGGACAATTATCGAGTTGACAAAAAATGTAAGCACCCAGTATGTCGAATGATCTTTTTGCGCCGCTGACATTACCGCGAAAATTACTGTAATAACGAGCGATTGCCATAATTCTTTGTTTCTAGATCGGGCTTAAAAACACTGATGCAAGTGACACACTTGTTTATGCCAACGTGCACTTTCCTATACGTGACGGCAAAAAAGTGCTCGTTCATACTATTTCGTATACGCATCGGTTTAATGTTTCTTTGACGATTATCGTTATTGCAACTATCGCTAAAAAATTGTTCACATACATTCTGAAACATTCACGACAATTTCTTACAATGCAGCCATTTAAAATTGATAATGAAAAACAAAATTAAATTATTTCAGCAAATTTTAAAATAAAATATATATTTTGCAATCCGACTTTTTTTAAATTCTGATCTCACCAATTTTTCGATATTGTTAGTTTTGAATCAAAATTTTGAATTGTATTTTAAATTTAATTGTATTGAAATGTTTATTTTCGAAGTTTTGACAGTTGTCAGTATTCTGTCAATTCGGGCCAGGTGCCATGACCCGTGGAGCGGTCAACTTTGCTCTGTGACCGCGCGGCAAGTTGAAGACGTGCGTGGCGGACTCAAAATAGCCAGGCCAAAAATATCGAAAACGGCAAGGCGGTGCGACTTACTAGACAGCGTTGTCCGGACAATGTGCGCAGAGTGCGCGGCAATTATATGCGACGAATGCGTGTTGCACGCTGCCACAGAGCGCGACAACGATTCCGAAAAAAGAAACGCAGTCAAAAAAGGATTCAAAAAAGGCCGCGACCGGAGAAAACGAGAAAAGAGAGCCCGAGGATACGGCAACGGTCGGCGCCATGCAGCTATTGCGCAGTTCTCCGCACGAAATTCCGATGGCGCCATAGAAAAAAACAATTGCCCCGCCGTCCCGCTGCTCGCTTTGTAGTTAGTCTCGACAAATTAAGGCCACGTCAGGCTAAGCGGTTGGGCAAAAATACTAGCCGCATGCCGTTCACCAGAAAGCACGCGTCGTCGAATTTTATGCGCGCGAAAGAATAGGTCCGCGATAAGAACCCCGGTGGTGCACTTTTTTAAAAAATGTCCAAAAACAAATAATACCAGTTGGGGGTAATTGTGACACGTCGAATAATATGTAACTACTGCAATTTGGTTCATTCATTTAATTTTTAATTCTCTCTTAATCAGTATCGTTTAATCTTTTTTTAATTTCCAATTTGCAGATCATCTTTGTAAAACAAATTTAAATGTCATCTGGCATGCCAGAAAATTATTTGAACCAATTGTTTGATTATCCAAAATTGAACCTCAAAATCATATCTTTTTTGTTTTTACTTTGTTCAAATCTTTTTTGAAAATTTTTTATTTCACTTTTTTAGTTGACAATATAAGACTTCTAAAAAATGAACTTCGAAAATACATCGACCCACATGTGGGTGTTTAACAAAGGATGCCGGTGAGTGCGATCATAAACTCAGATCCTAAGATGTCTGGCCACACACACTGTGCTGAAAAAGTATCACGACTATCGTCACATGGTTTCAATTTGTCGCTCCGAAAATATTTGAAAATCATAATTTTTGGTCTTCTGTTTTCTTCTCTCTCGAAATTCCTACCGCTCGTGAGGATAGAATTTTTGTAAAGTGCTGTAATAAATGCGGAAAAAAAGCAAACAAAAAAAAAAAGAAAAACAAAAACGAACAAGTGACATGATTGTGCGGCGAGCAAAGAGATTAAACAACACGTAATACTGTTATCGTTTGCATGTTATCGCGTAACAACAGGATGTCATTCGTAGAATGCCAATATCCGTATCAACCATTTTTGGAAGAGCGCTTTTCGTATAGCATTGACTGGTCCGCTGCTCTCTTTTTTTTCCCCTGTGATTCAATTTTTGCCAGATTCGTTGAACAATACAGTTCGCGCGATCGCAATACTGCAATCGCCCTTTGCCAGTCGACCTTCGCACACAATTGAATCTGACGCAATTTCACTATTGGCGATAGACGAAAGCCGGTTGGTATGTCAAATAAAAGCACCCGAACAGTCATTGCGCTGATGGCCACATGTAAACTCCTCCAAAAAGATGAGAAGGGGAAATAT
Organism: Trissolcus japonicus; assembly: GCA_030522925.1. NCBI lineage: Eukaryota > Metazoa > Arthropoda > Insecta > Hymenoptera > Scelionidae > Trissolcus > Trissolcus japonicus. The sequence continues at coordinate 74,543 of JAPYZS010000498.1, forward strand.
GATAAAAAAGTAGGTATGTAAACTCCTCCAAAACTTAAAACATAGATCTGATAAGGATATGTAAACTCCTCCAAAATTAAAAAAGGTCATTTTAGATAAATATATGTAAACTCCCCCAAAATAGTAAAACTAACTAAATGTTAAAAAAATTGCAGCAAATTTTCCCTCTCACTTTTCACAGACTCAGGATTGTCCACATAAAACGCGGGTGTGATTAAAAATTGTGCATGCATGGGTGCTACTCTCTATTGGATATATTTTAATTTTAAATTTACCACCATGGGGTTCATGGTGTTAAAATTGTATCACCGTTGTTAAAAAATATAAATGGTGTTAAAACGTGTTTTTATCTATAAAAAACTGATAAAACCATTTAAAAGTAAATAAAAATAATGTAACAAGAAAAAACGACATAGCGCCATTCAAAAATTTCCACCTATTATTTTTTAAGTATCAAAACTCAATGATTAGTAGCGATTTTTATGCATGCAAAGATATTTTGGAGGAGTTTACACATCTTTATCTATAATGAAAATTTTTTATTTTGGAGGAGCTTACATATCTTTTTAGATAATTATAAATTTTTGGAGGAGTTTACCAATTCCCGCGCTGATAATTCTCATCTTTACCTGCCCAAATAGTGACATCACCACTTTTTACACCATTTTTGCACTACTTTTTCATTACAACTTTTATTCTGTTTTTTAACTTTTATTAACTCTGTTGTAATATAAAAGTTCAGACAAATTTCGGTTACTTTTAAAACCCAAAAAAGTGCATCTTTAAAAAGCAGTGCTCTTCAAAAACATAATTTCAAAAGTCATCAAAAATTTTGTTTGGACCAAAAATTTTCGGCTGATATTCATGAAATGAATAGTTTCAGACCGGAAATTATTTTGCTGGTCCTTTTTTTTATTTTAAGACGAAGATCTTCAATTAGACGAGATAAAAAAGAAACAAAATACTCCGACCAATTGTGAGATTCGCCGCGGCCTCGCAACAGGGGCTTAATTGTGTAGAAATTACGACGTGGCTTATTACGAACTGAGTATTCGGTGCACTTCGATGCGATTCATTAATCGCGCCGTGTCAACTAAATTGTCTCATGAAACATTGTGTGGAAATGAACGAGCGGCAGATGTACGCGCGGCTCATTCAAGAGATTCTCGTTTTTCACATTCCACGTCCAATCAAAACATCTCCGCGCGCATCTTTCGCGCGCGGAGTCATAAGATATCTGTGGAACCGGGGCGCGCCGATCGGGGGACGCGGCTGATGGCCGGTAGGTCGAATTTGAATTGCACAGGGCGTGTTGATAAATGAAATGCAATTCAGAGTGGTAGCCGAAGCACCCAAGTGGAAGTTAAGTTGTGAGCAAATGAGATCGGATCTGAAACAAGTTAATGTTCGTGCTCTCGGGGCCTCTCGCGGTTGTTTTTGTTTTTGAGCGACGCTTGGTGCCGCATAAGGTGAATCGTGGCATCATCAGGGTCAAAGCTGAGCTCATCGTCAAGCTCGCTGCAAGGCAGCCGGGTCAACAACCTACACGACACGGCTTATTTACCCTTATTTACGGCACGAAGAAAAAAATACAACTAAATTGGTCGCAATTTAAAACACAATGAGATAAGACAATCGTGCCTGGACGCGCACGATTCGTCGTTTCTGATGCCGCGATGCGCGCGCGCTCCCCTGCCCCTGGTACGTGTTTATGTAAGCCGAGAGTATGCGAGCCCTGCACAAAACATCGTCGGATGTACAGCTTTTAATCGGCAATTACACTGATACGTGCTCGACACCGATTCTCAGCTCGTGCGCGCCGCGTGTTCGAAAATCCCTTTCCCCGCCGAATTCTCTATTCTTTTCACCCAAATTTCAATCTTCATTATCATCCTCATAATTCTCATTCAAAATATTTTAAAATTTAAATTTTTGCAATTTTTTCTTTCTTTCATTTTGTAATTTACTGTCAAACAAAAATATTAATTTGATAATTGTATCGTTAGTTTAAATTAAAAATTCGATTAGTCCTTGAGATATAACAGATAAAAATTTGTAACGTTGATTCTCAGTTTACAATGTAATTTTTTATTTTTTGTTGCAGGTACCATTTTGGAGTTGCAAAGGGTGTCTACAGAAAACAGCAAAAGAAAAGTTGGAACTAAGAGATGAAAAATTTTTAACAGTGTAGGCACACGTTCGTTCCACTTAGTTAGGATCAGTTAGCAAGCTGCTCAGAGATCGTTCCAATAATCGTTGCCTAATCACATCTGTCACCGCACGTCCGGGCTCAGATGAACGTTTTGCGGCACACGAACTGCGCGCGTTTTCTCATATACTTGCTTCACGATCTCTATCAGAGACGACAACTTGGCAAGGGCACGTCACAGCTGCGCGCTTTGTTGCATTTCGCGACAATGTTGTCGCGAAGAATTTTACAAGACGAGACAGGCCCACCCCGGAGTGCACGACTGCGAACCAAATATTTCACGTGCGAGCGCGGCCCATCTGAGATCGCATCGTTGTCTCGCACGTGTTTCGAGATGTGACAAGAGATCTCGTGTTGATGTACCACAAGATTTCAGATTTTTTTTCTCTATATTTTTTTAATTTCAAATATTGCATTTATTTTATTTTTTCAAGTTCCATAGTGAGCTTCAAGATTTGTCTCATAAAGTGTCCCAAAAGCTTTCTATCTAAAAAATCTCATGAACTGTTCCAAAAAGTGTCCCATAAAGTTCTCCATGAAGTCCTGAGAAGTGTCCGGCTTTTATAATGAGTTCCACAATGAGTTCAAAATATTGTCCTCCAATTTGTCTTATAAAATTCCATAAAGTGTCCCATAAGGTTTTTGTTAATGACCGTTATTGTGGTTTATAAGAAATTCCATCAATTATTTCATTCGTAAACAAAAATTCATCTCTAAATAAATTGAAAAGTAACAGTTCCATCCTTTTTGTTAGACGGTTACCTAAAACTGAAACTAAATTACAACTCGATGCGGGAGACCAAATTGGAATTTACATCCTCCTGACATTTCAATTGGTAAACTGATTTTCGTCAGCGACAGTGTCATCTCTTCTTGTCACTTCTTTCGGGGGATCTTTTTGCAGTTCCAGATTTTGCTGTAAGGGTTGAAAGTAGTTGGCTAAAAGAAAGCTATTAAAGTTAGCAAAAAGGTAACAGAGGAAAAGAAACGAACAAGATAAGCGCAGTGACGTTCTGTAGAAGTAAGAATGAAGGCAGAGGGGGGGATGGGGATGTCCCGCTGATGCTTTTGGAAGCACTTGTCACGGGGAAGGGAGCTTTTTTTTCGTTTCGGTGGCAAAATTAGATTTTCGAGTCAGTGGCTGGCGGCTCGGCTGGTCGGCTGACTGGCAGGTTGGCTAGTAGCTCGAATGACTAACGCCCGCCAGACACCTTAATCAAGATACCATCCGGTCGGCTGAAGCAGCGCGGTTCTCGCGCTTCCTCCACGTCTTGTGCTCTCCATTAACATATTTCACTCTTTATTTTGTGCGGCAAAAGAAGAAAGAGTCACGCCGCGTTTTACGGGACATTAGCAATAAGATGAATCTAAGCCCTCTTCTAGCTGGAATATAACTATGTGGGCTGCCTGTCTTGGCTCTGCAAACGTGATTTCCACAGATCATGAGGGCTCCGTTTTGACTACCATTCTCTGTTCCTTTCACGTGTCACATTCTGCTATTAAACTCAGTCAACTATGCCGGCATCGCACGTGTTCTTTGATCAACCTGCTCCTTGTTTTGCTATAAACTAAGATGCAACATGCGGGACGTCCGACAAGCTTTTGTTTTTACACATTCCTCAATTCATCATCATAACTATAGTCATTGTGATGAATACATTCTTCCTTATTCCAATCTCAAAAATGAATATTCGAATCAAGACTATTTGCATTTTCATTTCATCGACACAATAATTAATTAATTTTGACGCTTAAAATATCTTGGTGATTGGTTCAATTTTTTTTTCTTTATTCACATTCCATCTATTTATTTCAGTATAATTGTTTGCTATAATTAGATGACTAATTTATTAACGTTGACGTTTTTTTCCAGAAACGTTACTTTTTGCAGCGATCAAGTCAACCAGGCAGAAATTTAGGGCCTCGTAAATCGCAGAAAAAGAACTCTTTATATATCTTCCACGAGATTTGCAAATGTACGACGTTTTGTTAGAACAGCTTCTCCTTGTTACGAAAAAGAAAAAAGAAAGAAAAACTCAACAATGACAATATAAAAGCAATCGTCAATCAGCCACGATGACAATGACAAACGTTTCGCAAGATATTTCCCGACTGAAAGTTCTAGGAATAGAGGTTTTATGATTGCGACATTCGACAGACAGTACATCGCTCAAGTTTAGTCCTGCGCTTGAATTTATTGCGGCTCGGCGCTCAGGCTCGCTTTTCAATCAAGCTCACATGTCCTGCGCGACTCCACTTTATTTTTCTTTCGTCATGCGCGCGGCATTTATGCTAATCCAAGGAGTTGCGGTGACGCACACTCTCCAACGGCCAAGTTTATTATTGTACCGTCGAACCGGCGCGCTCCTTTTGAATCCACGCAAAGTATCGCACGTTAATAAGAAGTCAGTTTGCAAATGGGGCTTGGTCCAGATGCCAATTACCGTCACAGTCCTCCGCGGGATGTTGTTATAGGCCCCGTCGCTCCTCTAGCGAGTTATAAGTTTCGAATAACACGCGTGTATGTCAAGTGTCGTTGCAACAGTTTTCGTAACTCGATTTTCGCAAGTCGCCGCGGCGCTCAAAGTTGTACAACTCATTTTTCTTCCTTCCATTTTTCTTGTTCCCGTTTTATTCTCCTTTTTTTCATACTTTTCTTAATTCAATGTTTGGCTTAAATTTTTCTTCGATTCTGTTATTTAATTCTTGTTCAGTTATTTTTCTTTGCCTTTTACTTCCTTCGTTCGATTTTTTTGATTGGCAGATAAGAATGTTTATGTACAAAATTATACTATATGATTACAAGATTTAATAAGATCGTTTAAGATTTAATAAGACAAGATCATGTCCGCCGATGACTCATGTAATCAGTAATTTTCGATAAACTGAACTTGGATATTCCAATCTTATTTGCCATCAAACCTTGGAGGCATCGAGGAGGAAACTTCGTTAATATTAATGTCAAGTTCTGTAGCGACACGTCCGACGCGACGAATTGAAATTCGTAGCGCGTGTCGGGAAATCGTCATCACGGAATAATTGAATGATTGCAGCCTTTGGTGGTCGTTCATCATTATTTGTTGAAAATTACAAAGAGATATAGTTTCTCGAAATAGTCACGCCTGATTTAGCGTCTCAAAAATCAGACATTCAGAGATCCGCACGTTTTTATACCGCGCATTTTGCTGTCAATTTTTTTTTCTTTTTTTGTGGATGAGATATGTTTCGAAACAGGATACCGCAAGGCCGCGTTCATCGGTCGCAAAAAACGTCACGCGATGATTAGTGTCGATCCGCGGAGGATCCACTTTGACGGTCAATTATTTTACGAACGGTATGCCGGAGTTGTACATCGGGTGCGCGGAGAGCGGGATGAAAAAAAAAATGGAGTATAATGCTCCGCGCGGCGAGGCATGTTGTTTTTCGCGGCAACAGCTGCGGCGATCGATGCTGAGAGGTGAGGCCTCGACAAATATGGTAATAGCGCGGTGTTAAACATATGTAGCGCTAGCACGTACGCGCGCGACGACGGCTTTATCATTAAAGGTAATGGGCGTCTCACTCTGTCTTCACTTGCATCTCGCACCTCCGCTTCGTCGAAATTCAGATTCGACGAAATCGCCAGCGAGAATCAGTGTGGCAATCATGATTCAGCTGCGTGGCGCTGATATTTATCGACTCAACCAACGTTTCCGTCCACCCGAAGAATTTCGTCCTAAGACACACGCACACTCGTTTCTCATGAAACATTAACATTATAATTCAATTTTTTGAGAATTAACATTTTTTTTGAGGTACTTGTTTGAACACTGATCAGGGGTGAGGTGCCTTACCCCCAATCCTTTTTCATTTACAGAAATAAATAAACATTAGATTTTATTGTCTTGGAAAAATATCAAGATGTTAGAATGATTTCCTCTAGATTTGTTTCTTGATTTGGTTTTTCATTTAATCGATGAACTGTATCATCAAAGTCAGTCGTGAAGGATCTTACATTTTTGAACTTAGTGTCAGAATGTTTATCATTTCAGACTCATAACGTAAGATGTTCAAAAGTTCTTAAAGTGTGGGACAAATAGCATCTGAATTTCAGATTGGATGGTTTGCATTGAAAAGTAAGTAAAAAGTAATCGGGGGTAAGGCGCCTCAGCCCTAATCATTTTGAAAGCAGGATAACAATATTGCGAAGATCAAGGACGTCGTGGGAACCGATCTTACTGATATTCAAAAATTGAAAAAAATAAGAAAAGAAAAAAATGAATGACATAACTGTAAAGAAATACATGAAGGATGCGAAGGAGAAAAAGTTCGGCATGAGTTCGCGATGAGGCCTGAAATGTAATTTTCTCGTAGTCAGTGAAGTGTAACTCGTAACTTTCTTCCCATCCTTTGTGATGATCTGTGGATAGGTGCGCTCATAGATGAGAGGGGCCGCGGGCACGTATCTCCTACGTCGACACAGAGCTCGCGTCGCCTCTGAAATTGGCACCTTTCACACACGAGTGTTCGAACTGCGAGAGCAGAAGATAAAAAAAAAGTCGACGAGATTGGAAACTTTCGATACCATCTTCATAGCGGAACGGAGGGCTTTGAAAGATATTAAGTGCGAGGATCTTCTTTGCGCCGGCTTTTGTCCCCGCCTTTATCAAGTCGTTTTTCCGATTCCTTCGTGTGGGAGAGGACGTTTGACGCTGATCTCATACGTGGGTGTGGAACTACTTCCTTCACGCCCATCCCAGCCAACCAGCCGCGAAAACTCGCAAAAATTTGCCTCTTTAACGATCGGTCTGTGCAAACACAAAAACAATAAATTTCAATTTGCTTCGCACGAGAGAGCTGGGTTGTTATTTTCTAGCCAATATTTTGTTTTCCCTTCTATTTATTCTTTTTCTTCCAATTTTTTTGTTTCATTCATCATTATTATTATTTTTCATTGCATCGCTCCTAAAATGAAGTGGTAGAAAATAACATTACAATTCTCCCGGCGAAAATTGGAAGTAAAATATAATATGAGAAATAAATCAAATTGATATTGCGCGCCGAGTTTTATTTCTCTCCGCGACTGCAGTGCATGAAATGCTTCTAAAACTTGAATTACAATATTTGAATTTCTTAGTAAACGACTTCCACACCCTTGAGCAACGCGAAATTGAAAATTCAACGTGCATATTCGAAAATGCAAGTGTGATGAGAGAACTCGGCACGTTAAAGTAACTACCAAAGAAAATGTACTTACTGATCGAATCGACGTGGAGACGAGCCTATTACGAGAAGGAAATGAATGCTCGGGAATATTTATAGTCATGGTACATTTGCCCAAGAACGAGTCAACGTTTACTTTATATCTGTACCTATCGGCGGAATAATTCATGGATCGCCATTTTTATTGCAGCATAATTTTATTTTACCATACGAAAATCATGTTAGAGTATACCAATCCTACTTTATCCCATTTTCGAACCAATAATTCCGAGGCGAGAATAATCATTGAATAAATATGTGAATTACGCTGTTATGCTGCAAATGAATTTCGTTAGTTTCCTCGGAGAGGCTGCATTTTAGAGACTTTATTATTACTGTATAACATCGAGCTTCATCTTTTTCGAGGCAATTTGAACGTGAATGAACGATCGTTAATAACCAGAATAAAAACGATCGACAAAAAAATTATGATCCAATAAAAGTCCGCATTGTGAATGAAGAAACAGGTGTTGGACAGTCTCGAGAGATCGGCGCAATAATTAATTTGTCTACCAACAGCTGACCGGATTGAAAGTCTATTGACGCAATTAAAAAAACGATGAAAAAAAAATTCTCGAAAGCTATTCAAGAAAGTTGGCCCGATCAACTCCGTTCCCTTCCTCATTCCCTAGCACAATTCGAAATTAACTTCTTGACTTTGCTCTGATGATTTACGTTCGTATAACATTTTTATCTTGCTTCTTTTATTTTCGAAATTAAAATTTTCCACATTCTTCACCTGCAATCTAAAAACTATACATACATAATATTATTTCACACGATAACCGTAAAATCATACAACTTAAAATCTAATTTTACATACAAAATGTAAAATCAATTTTATATATTTTTTATGGTCATTCTGTCTCTCTCGCACAATTTAGTTATTTCCTGTTCCATATTATTTGTTGACAAATAATTTTGAAAAAATCGCTCTGTAATGCTCTTTGTGAGATTTATGTTTTTCAGAAATAGTGATAGGGTTTGCATCAAAAGCACAAATCTTCGCTAATCGATACATAACAGAGCAGTTGATGATTAACATGGCGAGGGCGTTCTTTGAGCGTTAGCAGCGTTGTTTGCGGCAACGTGTCATGTAGGTGCGAAAAGGGCGGACACGACAGGTGGTGCAACAGCTGCAAATCTGGGTGAAAAGAGAGAATCGAGAAGTCAAACGATATCTTCGGTGCATTCAACGCCCACTTGCACTTTGCGATTTTGCGCCGAAGACTCTCAGTATCGGCTGGGTCATCGCGGTGAAAAAAAAAAGTCACGCCCGGATGGGTTTCGTTCATTTGCCCGGGTTATTATCTCAAAACGAGCTAGTTGTCTCTGACTATAAAACTGCAATTTTTTTACTGCTCTAATGTTTTTTTCCTCTTTTATTTTCTGCCCTGTCGTTTAGAACGAGTCGTTAAATTCAATCGACATTTAAATAAAAAGACGATTTCATTATAAGAAATGCAAATTTAAATTCAAGTTTGTTTCTTGTTTTCTAATCAGATGCAATATTTTAAACAAATTTGTTTGACATCATTTTATTTCAATTTGAGGAAGAAGGATTGAGATTAAAAATGTTTTACTGGTTAAGACATCGGTGAAACGTTTTGCTTTTTAATCGCACCAGATATCGGCATCTGATTAAAATTTTGCGTCTTCATAAATCCCGGCTCACTTTAGATTCCAAGATAAAGTCTCGATCAGATATTTATTAAGATTTTGCGATGTGTATCTTTTGTATCGACGCTTTAATAGAAACAACTCACGATTCCTCGTCGGGATCCTTTTTGTATATCCCGCCACAATTTATACTTGACTTATCGGCTTCATAAATCCTGCAATTTAATTCGCTCGCGGAGTGTGATTTGCATAATTGCAAACGGGAGGGAATGAATAATAAAAAAAAAGCTTGTCATTACAGTTTATTACATACAATTCGTTCGGACGAAATAATTGCAGCGGACGATGCAATGTCAATATTGCAGTGATTGCTCGCGAGAGCAAATAATATATGCGCGGCGCGCGCAGCGATGTTTATCGAATTGGCCGTCCGGGCTGAAAAATGAAAAAAAAAAGAAAAAAAATCGCGCGGTAATGAAAACAAAACACGATTCGTCAGTTTCGTTTCCATGCAGCTTGATGTGTACCCGCGCGCGTCATCAAACAGCCGCATTATCAGTGGCGCATTATCCTCGCGCTTGGTCCTCGCGGCCGCTGCCTCGCTCGTGTGTTGACAGAGATCAAAGCGAATTCCATTAGCCGGGGTAGCTAAAAATTGTTCACAATGAATTTAAATTGAAATTTATGTAATGCATTATCCGCGGGTATTAATTTAATACGATCGGATCTCATTTTCTTATCTGATTTTGGTTCGAATGATATACCAGTCAGCAGGAAGAGAGCGTTATCAAAGCGCTCTGAAAAATGTTTATCGCGACATCTTACGCAATTACCGAGGTATCTCGCAGAATTAGTTATACCGGTCGAGGTCCGAAGATTTATTTGCACAAAATGTCGTGCTCATTCAAAATAAAAGAGCGGATTTCGATTATCACGCGATTGATAAGATTATTTTATCAATAAACAATAAATAGGTCCACATGGAAGTATATCGGGGCGTGAGATTTAGTTTCAGGGGAAAGAAGTCTGTCTGGACATGTACGACTGAATCAACAAAAAATTAATCGATTTGCGAAAGTAAAATAAAATGAAATTAATTACTGGAAATAAATTTTCTATTAGAAGTTCTTAGGGAGTTTTTTTCGTTATTGTTGATTTTTTGTTTTTGTTTCGAGTTCATTTTTACAGGATCAGATAAGAAAATTTTAACGAGTTTAAGATTTCAGTTCCATTTGATCAGTCAACTTGGATTATTCATAAAGTTATATCAAAGATTTCAATTCCGAAAACTTTATAGTGTGCGATTGAAAATAATTAATTACCGGTCATGTGGCTTTTAAACTACAAAAATGAACAGAACTGTTCAGATCTGAACAGTTATTTTACAGGACTGCAAAATTTGTGGACACTGTTTATCTCTCACAAATTACGACACGCTTAAAAATTGAAATCTTTTTGTACAATCCGATCAAAATAAATCCCTGTCTTACGAAAATATTAAATAACGAAAATTGATAAGCTGTCGATTGTTTTATAGACAGTGAATCTAATATTATTATTTAATCAGTGATACGAAGAGATACAATTTCGAAAATTATCTCATGTCAAGTAGGAGGAACTGATTAAATTATGTTCAAGACAAATTGAATAAAAAGAATTGAAACAAATTTAAATTCGAATTTGACTGAAATTTTTAACTTTTTGTGTGAATTCATCCAAATTATTTTATTTATATATCATATGTAAAATGAAACCTATTTATTTCACAGGGATCCCTACATTTATGTCACACTTTTTAATGTCACGTCATTTGAATGTCACACCGATGCAATGTCACGTGTTTGAATGACACATGTTTAAATGTCAAATGTTCCAATATCACACATTTTACTGTGGTTTCGAGTTTTGTGAGGGAGGCAGTACTCCAACATACATGAACTTAATTTTTTATTCACAGACATGATCAAACCTAAAATATCTGATCATGTCTCATTCAAACATGGTTAGGCATCAAAATTGTTTCTCCAAGTTTGAAATGCAGTTACGCGAAGTCACTCTGTAGGACATCAGGATCGAATGGAGGCGCGCGTGTGGAATTTTTGCATTTGAAATAGGCCACGATGTGGTGCAAGTGACGCGCAAACACTCTCGGTGTCAGAAGGCCACATTTTTTAACGGCTGCATCACTTGTTGACATATCTTTGAAGAAGACCACGTGGCATCCAGGCGTTGACGTGATAGGCATCGTAGAAAGCATTTAAATTTACTAATCAAAACAATTGCATGATTTTTTAATGACATCTCAACATTACATCTTGGAAACTTTGACAACGAATTTTTTCATAAACATTTTATGAATTCATATTTCACAATTTTGACGTATATTTTATGAGTTGTATACAATTGTTTTATTCAGAGAATAATTAATTTAAAAAAAACTGAATTTCATATTCTGAATTTGTATTTTATTTAAAATAAGGGATTAAGATAATTTAAAAAACCTTATAAGTATCTTTCATCTGTGAAAATATTTTTGATATTAGTAAGCAGCTTAACGACAAACTCACGTCGTAACTATCGCTCTTGGACATTCGGTGAACATTAAGATTGCATGGAACATTGCCACCCACTTATTGCTCTACTTGGGCGATAGGTTTATCGGCAGTCTTCCGCAGACATACATTCAAAACGATTGTCAATTACTGGTGCACTATCAGCCAATCATATCATATTGCTTTGGACACGTCATCGGTATACCAAAACCAAGTGTCCCTCCCTATGTAAACAGACATTTAACATTTATGCACTATCATATATTTCTCATATATGTCACATAAGAACATTGAAATTGAATTAATGTTGCTGAAAAAATTGTTATTACTTGTATTAACAATTAATATATGATGTATCAGTTTTCAAAAATTTACTAGAAAGTTGCAAAAAAGTAAAAAGCAACTAGAATGTTTGTATATATCTCTGGAAAAGTGAAAGTTACTAGAATGTTTGCTAGAAAGTTGTTGGAAAGTTACTACGAAGATCAAAAGTAACTAAAAAGGTACCAGTAAATTGATAGACATTTACCAAAGCGTTCAACATTAACCGAAACATTACTGGAAGTTCATAAAAATGGTTTCATAAAAAAAAATTATAATTATGAAAATGAATCTCCAAAATGATAAAAATTAATACACGTCTCGGTGAAAATTTGTTATCTTATCGTAACTGAAATGTTTTAATTTGTATGCATCTGACACTCTGGTTACTATGAAAATATATTAAAACGCGACTCAATAAATCAGAAAATTCTGAATTCCTTTCTCCCTGTGTGCAATTATCAACAGGCGACTAACGCGATATCAATGTAGCTCGTTTGATCGTACCGGAATTTCAATTACACGCTGCTAAAGCCATTTTCGGGGGAAACGTTATCAGAAGCTCTGCCGTTTTGGGAAGTAAATTTCGTACTGATAGCGATCTCTGCAACGATGCGATCTAAATTGTTCCGATCATAATCTCAATCCGGCCTGAACCGTGAATGATCGAACATAGAGTGGTGTTTATTAATAATCGTGCCTCCGCGAGTTAATCAATTTGCAATCAAAGGGACCGTGATATCTGCACGGAATTGTACTCAGCTTTAATCTTAATTCGTTTAATCCGAGCTGAAATAGTTTCTGTAATCTTCGCAGAAGTCACCTGATGCAACGACGACACTCGGGGAGAACGTTGCGGATGACTGCACCGGTGCAACCTAATATCCCTGTTGAGAAACCAAATCCTTAATATTTTCGTTGCGCTATCGCGTATCAATTATTTGTTTCGATCGATCGAGCTGTTGTCACTGATCCAGTTTTCGCGGTTCACGAACGGGGGGTAGAAAGGCAAAGTGGTGATTGTTGTTTAGATAATGTTCCGCGGGAAAGGCAGCCTTGGTTTGTCGTGAGGTGCTTCAAGGCGAAAGGGGGCGTCCGCATTGTTGCTAACTTTGAGATCTGATCAACTTCAGCCGCGCCTCAAGATTCGCCTGCGCCCTTCATCGGCTCTAAATCATCCACTCGGAACTGAAAGTTTATCAAAAGTAATAATATTACTATTTGAAAGTTAACATTTAATCAGCAAATACAAATTAAACAAACCGAACATTGTTCCTCAATCAAATTTATTGCAATACACCAAAAAATCCTACGTGAAATTCAAATGGTTTTTGTCTTACAATTTAAGTTTGTAGTGATGATCATTCTGACACTACGTTACAAAATGTAAGAAAATATCAGTATAGAATTAGTATCAGTATTGAATTGTATACAATTCAACGATTAAATGAGTAAAAATCAATATAGAATACATTTGTAGTAGGGTCAACCGGGGTAAGAGTGACACATTGGGGTAAATGTGACACCTCATATTTTATATAAATTAATAAATGCTTCATCAAATTTAATTGTTCATACAAGTTTATTAATCAATAATGAGTCTTGAGGTTAATTAAAAAGATGAAATTTACGAATGTCAATAAATTTATTCGATGTGTCACATTTACCTCAAAGTGTCACTCTTACCCCGGTTGACCCTATACGAATTGTTTAAAATGTATCATTTTTAATTGATTGAATGTTTTATGCTGTCAAAATTCTGTTTACTCGTAAAAAACATCTCAAATTCAGTTGAAATAATTTACTCTGAATAATAATGACGTATCTTAAATCATATTGTTTTGGTAAGGATAGACAAAAAAACCCCGATTTCAGGTATTAAGTTTCTTAAATCCAGAAACTGCCAAAAAAAGATTTTTTTTAATTAATGATATTTCATAACGACTAATTTTAGCTGAACATTTTGCAGGTACAAAAAAAACGACAGAACCGGAGATATCGAACATTTGGTCGCCTAAATATGTAAGCTCACATTGTGCGAGTCTATACAAAGGTCCCTGAAAAGTATCGCCGGATTAAACCTGCCAGCTCTTTGTAAGGGCGGATTAAAACTCTTGAAATTAATTTGCGTAATTGCAGACGAAATGCGAGCAGTGCGGCTCGGCCATTCCTAGGAGGGATTTCGTCTTGTCTCGTTCGCTCTCGCGCCCAACAGATGTCCGAGAGCCTCGGATGGTGCCGTTATTAATTACTTTGTTAACCGTTCTGTCCGTGCCCCGTATTTGGACTCTCGAAAAATTTTTCACCAACGACGATTTCGCGCCAGCCACTCGCGTCGGATTCCGAGAAACTCGTTTACTCAATTTGCGCGCAGCCGTGTAACACATCCCGGAGCTCTATTAAGGTAGCACGCGGGAAAAATATTCTCTTGGTAATTACACTCGTCAGGATGAACTTAGGAGATCAAAACGAATGTAGGAAGTGATTAATCTCTCGTTCCATTATACAGCGTGTGTTTATTATTTACGTGGTAAGACGTGTAGGCACTTTGCAATCTGAAGATAATGTAATGAAAAAGGATAGTCTCTCTATCTTAATGAATAAACTTTGTGCAATACTCTTTTTTTTACCTCCTATTTCTCGGAACAAGTATGATGAAATATCACGTGATTGATGATGTCGAGTTTCGCGCACAATATTATTTTTATCACCCTGCTCTGGCAATTTTTTTCATCGCCTTTCCACTTTTTAACTCAAATCTTTTTATCAGTGCACATTTTGCAAATTATTTGAAAAGTAGTCTCTTTTGTAGGACAGAATCATGATCCAATCCCAACTTGATTCCATCAACATTAAACTATTTTCACTTGTAATAATCAGAAGTACTTGAAAAAAAAAAAAAAAAAAAAGAAAAAGAAAACACATCTTGAATCAATGCTCCAATTCCTCTCGATTTTTTGAGATTTATTTTGTTTTTAATCTTACCAAGTTGGAGACTGAGTTTGGGCGATATTTAGGGAGTCCGCGGAGCGAGCAGCGTGTAATAACTCGAAAACGGGATCGCCTACCGATTACGTCGAAATTGCTTGCAAACATTCAATATCGACTCGTGGTAAAGGCCCCATGGCACGAAAATTGGCGCTGTATCGGCTGACTGGATTGTTGGCGCTGCCGCTACACGGCGCGCTGCAGTGACAGGATTGACGTCCGCTCGAAACCTAACCGTAATCACCGATGATTGCCTTTGATTACGCGTAACGGTCAAAGCACGCCCGAGAATTTGGAGGGCCACCGACCGCTCTGCCCCTCTCGCTCCCTCCGACTGTCACTCTCCCGCTGCAGCCGGGCGCGTCGTTCCCTCCTCGTTTGTGCGTTTTTTTTTTTTACCACCGTGTAATCGGCCCAACTTGGCCTCTCCTGAATGCACTCACAATATTTCGAAGCGATTGGCACACGCAAACTCCTCGTTCCAAAACCGTCACTTTCCTGGGCCTCGCGGCCTCGCATTCCAGCTCGCTGTCCTTTCGAGCGAAATTGAATCAAAAAACGAACACGACCCCATCCGTAAGACCAATTTTCGTATGACTCATGAGCGTGCTGCGAATATTTGCGAGATTAGAACAGGAGATAAGGGGTCCAGAATGAAACAAAATCCTCAAGTCAACCCTGCTTTTTCAAGATTTATAAAATATTTTTGTCGAAATATTTGTTATTGATGGGCGAGGATTTATTATTAATTTTATTTAAAACTTTAAAATATTCAAATTAATAGTGTCGAGAAAAATGAGAATAAAAAATGTAATAAAGATATGACTGTTATAACGCTTTGCGAAGTGCAATTTTTTTCACGGATCTTGAGTTACGATTTGTGATTGAAAGATTTTTATCGTGCAGCATAACGGGTTTCCTGTTTTGATATTTTTTTGCGGTCTCTGCCCTGATGGCTGGATCAGAAATCGGTTCTCGTCAATCTTCAGTAGTGCATGCCGTTAATTCTTTTTTGACTGATGTTTGCAACAGGTAAATTATTGTTGATTGTAAAAGAGGCGTGTTATTAAACGTTCATAGACATACGTTACGTTTGAGGATGCGTAGTTTTTGCAGCCTTTTTGTGCAAAATAATAGGTTCAACAGTCAAAGAAGTTCAGAGCGCGGGGAAAAAAAAGTGTAGCATTTTTTAGGTGCCGCGTTAACATTCTAATAACTCTCCGGCACGAAATAACACTTAATTTCAATAATGTTTTAATGCTAGGATGCTCGAAGAGGTCAATGTTCTTGACGTATTATTTATTATCAGCACCGACTACCTTCAGACGCCCTCAAACGATTTCTACTTTGACCTGGGCGTTGGAGAGCAACTGTCAAAAATTTTTTGCTAAAACCCAACAATTCTCTAAACATCTTTCAAGCCTTTTTAAAAATGTTCATTTAATTACCATTCACATTGTTGCCTCCTCGAGGGCATTATAATTTACAAAATGTATGCTTCAAAACAAAACAAAATACAGAAAAAACAAAAGAGGAAAAAAAAACAAAAGGGAACCTTAAAGAGATGCAAAAGTATGTTAAGAAAAAATGTGTGCAAAAAAATGTAAGGTGAAAAAAAATGTTTCGTTCTTTAAGGTTTTTGAAGTAAATGAATACATGGGAGGATAGTAGGAAGAGTTGTTTTAAGTCTCTGCAATGCCTAGGTTATAGTCGTGGTCGGTGCACGGAAAGCGAGTAGGTTCAACGACACGCCTTGCCTCGGTTGTAAGCAACCTGGCGTAGATTCACTCGGTTTGCTGGCTTTTGATATAAGCCACTGTACATTTCCATTCGGCGAGTCCTGCGCGACCTTGCGTCACTATAACTTCAATCTTTGACTCGAATCACTCGGATTAATCTCGGCGCTGGAATTCTCCGATGGAATATTATCGGTCAACAAAGCTCTTAGAAATACGATATGTCGTGGGTTTTTTTTCTTTCACACTGTGCCTAAAGTTTATTCAAATCAACGATCCTCTCAATTCTGATCCTGATATACTCTCTGTCGAAAATTTATGTTAAGTAAACGTTGCTCGTAAGACATGAATTTATGTCTGCCAGTTAGGGGAAGGTGACCATCATTGACACACTTTTTAAAAAAAAGTCGTAAAAACGAAATTTAAATAATTTTGACAGGGTTTTATTCTAGATCAGGCCTGGCACTATTTATAAATAGAAATAAATGACTGGTAGTCGACGTTGTGAAGTTGACAACGCATTTGCAACGTGCGCAAATCATGTTCCATTGTTTGGCAAAATGACGTGTGCGATAAATCTGCAAAATTTTATATTTCAACGTAAAAGTATATAGATCATATTTTCAACTTTATTTTCACTTTATAAGTGTTTTTAAAAGGATCACAAAATTAAGACATTGTTTTTAATTCAACACTTTAAGTTTGGTACTTTTGCAAATTGAAGACACTTTTGTAAATTGAAGGCACTTTTTGGTGAAGCTTAATGGATGTGTTTTACGGTGAAGTGAGCAAAAAAGGAGACATCAAACATTTTATCATACCGAACATCATTGAACCAACAACATGAAAAGATAATTGTAAATTGTTTCGTCGAAGTTGAGTTAAAACTATGCCGTAAGAATACAAAATTAGGATAAAAGGCAATGAGCGAGAGAGAGAGAGAAGTGGCGGGAGATTTAAATTGAAATTAAATTTCGCATTACGCCGGGTAATTTTTAATATCGGAGATGTCGGATTACGCTTATGTGGAACGCCAACAATTGGCTCCTATAACCGCGGGAGCCTCGACGAAATGCGCAGCGGGCGATCTCTCCGTCTCGCTCATTCATCCCAAGTGGTTCTCGGTCGATGCTCGCACAACCAAGTCGAAGTAATCTTGGCAATCGCTCCGCGCTTGTAATAGCTTCCTGCCCTAATTGCTCGTCATACACTCATTACTCCGTTCCATGTACCTTATTATCGATCGCATACGCGACGTGTCGCATACGAAATTCGAGATCCGCCGGCAGGACCAGACGCAACCCACCTAAAAAAGGTCCAAACAAAAAATCAACTGACGAAATTTACTATTCAAATTGGCAATAATTTTGTGCCTTCGCGATAACATCGATCGGTGAATATCAAATCGCATGTTTTGAACACTAAAAATATTCTGATCGGGCAGGGGCCAAAGTCATGATTTTTTCGATGAAAAATTTCTTAAGGGGAAACCCTACTCTGAACATATTAAAAAACAGACAAGGTTCTGAAATTTTTGTGTATTAATAACAAATGAAAATTTACCACATTTTTTTACGTCATCAGTTTTTATTCAAAGTCTAGGAAAACATTTCTTGTAAACAAAAATCTTTCTAAGGATCTTTTTGGATCCCGAGTGACTGCAAAAACGAAGGATTCATCTAGGGGACACTTGCGAGCAAACCTGGAACAACATAAACCAATTTCGATTAAAGATTTTGAAACTATATGAAAATATATAAAAAGTCATGGTAACATAAATAAAAAAAAATTGTTTATTATCAAAAATTTGACTTAAATCTCGTGCCAAAAATCAAAAATCAAATAAACTAATTTGTATAAATAAATTAATTTGCAAATATTTGTTGAAAATAAAAACAAACGATTGACCAATTTTTAAGAAAAGTGATAAATTCCGTGTCATTTTGGTTCGAGCCAATTATTTTTGTTTATTAAGAGGAGAGGCTTGTTATCCTGGACACCGTCGGCTCAATTCTCGACGCTCTTGTTGACACTCGTGTCGAACATTCGTTACTTTATTTTTGTCCCCGGCAATGACAAGATAAAACTGGCCGTCAAGTTGCGGGTCGTTAGGCTCTCGAGAGTTATTGACCTGTGATCTGCAAAAGTTCGCCTGGTTGTTTTTTCACCTCCTTCGTGCCAAATAGTTACAGTTGCTGCAAAATTGTAATTATTTTTGTTATTCAGTTTTAATGTTAATGCGCGATCGCGACTGCTGATAAGCTTAGAAAATAAAGAACGTTAACAATGCGATGGAAATACCCAGGCGTGTGTGAAATTACATCTTGAAAGGTCAATCGTGTGAACTTAATTAGAATTTATGGACAGAAACTTGAACTAGTGTGCTGCGCTCGGATTGGCCGTTCATGCGACCTGTATAAACACGAAGAAATAATTTATCCGGGGCCAAATATATATATAGGCGAGTCCTAATTATTATAACTGCTGAAAATATCAGGGAATTAGTGTCGAGTATCCGGGCGGCTAAATACTCTCGACCGCTCGACGTGTTTTTGTCCAAATGTTATTCCAAAAATCAATACGTCATTGGCTGATAATGAAATCAATACGTTCAGTCTGCGAGATGTAGAGGGGTTTATCATCGCGGTCGCCATTGCAAATTGCATGAAACATCGCGGGTAGGCAAAATTCTCTCCATTTTTTTTTGTTCAAATGAAAGATTGTTCGTGACAACATTTTCAGTAACATGAAAAATGTCAAGTTGTTAAAAATTGTAAAAAATGTATGAGAATAATTAAGAAATGCTGGTAAACTCTTTTGATAATGAATAATTTAGATAAACAACGCGCGAATGAAAGTTTAATGGTTGAAATAATTAGGACAATATTGTTTTCCCTCAAATAAATAATGTTGAATTTATCGATAAGCGAGCACTGCTTAATCACTTGAAAATACACGGTAATAATAATGTACAAACAGCACGCGTTTATCTGATGTGTTAAGATTAATTTCTCTACTTAACGGGCCATAAAGTTACACCAAACTTTAATTTATATAGATTGTAAATCATTTTTTATACGCGAGGTTTATTTTAGTCCGCCGGAAAAAGCGCCAGGCCGAGAATTGCAGTAAATTGTGCGAATTTTTATTATTGCGTATAAATTTCGCATAAAAACTATTATTAACTTGCATTCATTTTCACAATCGACAGCAGAAAAAAAAACGTCGACACAGACAAGACGGCCCGCTAAGCCGCGGATATTAAATGAAAAACTTTTATGACTGTCATCAGTTCACTTAATGGTGCAACGTTATTGCAAAATGTTGCAAAAAGTATCCGATCGCTATTTATCTGCGGAATAATGATAAATTGTATATTTACCTTTGGGAAACAATTTCGTATGAATCTTACAAACTATATTACAAACTATAAAATACGAAAAGTTACAGGTGGAATGTTCATAAAACTTGGCAAGTAAAAGCCAAGTAAAAGCCGTCAGCTCTTTTTTATTCAAAATACATTCAATTTCATAATTGATTTTACTAATTAAGTTGTTGATGGTAATTTTTTAATTACCTCTATGACATATAAAAATATCTGTTATATATCTGTCATATATGGCTGGTATTTATGTCATACATATATTTTTAATGGTCGGGAGGGAAGAACCACATTGAAGCACTTTGAGGTACGGTCAAAATGATATTTTGATGATGCATTATTAGGAGAGCGGGAAGGTTGCGCTGCAGTTGCGGCAAGCCTAACGATCAGAGTGATAATGCCAAATGAAAACGAGCGACGCTCATACACACGGCGCAGGCTAATCAATATTAATGAACGGAATAATACAGCCGAAATGCGAGATGCAGATTTGCGCCCGGATTTCATCTGTCCGATCTCGACTAATAACACCCTCTGAGCCGTTCGCCTTCATTCTTCATGCGCTGATATTTGACAGCGCAAACCAAGTCTCTCGGTTTACACCGCTGCCTCGCATTTTAGCGAGGCGTCTGCGGAATTATTGGATCCGCATTTAGAGTTTGTTGATTATTTATCGCCCTGTTGACTTCGTGATTCAAATGAGGGTAATTGACGTTGCGATTATTGCGAAACTGAAATTTCACTTCATTTTGCATTTATTCATTAGGCTCGAAAACAGAAATCACATTAATTCAAAACAAACCATGTAGAAATTGCCAGCGATAAGCCAAAATGAACAACCGATTCTACGTTGGACCAATGTTAGCAGCCAATGTTGGAGAGCCAACGTTCTCCGATGCAAACAAATCGGATAGCCAACTTTGGCATACATCATTTATACAATTGTGGCATCCAATTCTTATCCAACATTGGCTTGGAACATTGGTCAACGTTGGGCCAATGTTGGAACAGTTAAGGTGATGTGTAAGATCTGCTGCCACGGAGTTAGGGACTTTGTTTATAACAATTATAATAACTGTTGTTTTTTAAAATACTGAGAAGAGCGCGAT